>JABUQX010078297.1:10000-31853 GCA_015478945.1 Trachelipus rathkii
TGATGGGAAGATACTAAATAATTTACCAAGAAAGGGTGCAAGCTCAGATCAACAAGTTTTATAAACCTCTTGTAGGATACAGTTACGATCATATTTCTTCTTATTGTAAAACTCTGAGAGAGCAGAAATAAAATCTTTAGAAAAAAAATAGACTATGAATGAGTTGCCGAGAAGGTGAAGAATAAAAAATTGCTCTGGAACCACCAAAGGTGGCAAAGGCAAAGAAATGAGCAAAGTGTTCAGCTTTAGCAGGAAATAAGTCAACTGAAATGTCTTGGGAAGAAATAAATGTTGATAAAGAAAGAGGATGAAACAAAGTTAAAATTGAAATGTTTGCAAAGTTCATGGAAGAGTATGAGAATAAGAGGAACCAGTAAGGTAATAGAAAGGTTCGGCCATTTCACCTTGAAAAGAGGTTTGGTGTTACGGATTATAAACTTACCATCAGCTAACGAGTGATTTTATTGCACCATTAAGAGTATTAAGAGAGAAAGGGAAGTGAAGAGAAGTTTCAAGAACTTACGACAGATGAAAAACTTAAGTAGAAATGATTAGGAACAGATGGACAGGCCTTAATAAACTTCTCATTTGAAAAGTCGAAATGCTTAGTTGAGATTAATGTGTAAATATGCTCGGAAGAAATAGAGGGAATATACCAAGGAGCTAGAATAATGTCCATCTTAAAACCCAACCTAAAACACATCGATGTGACCAGATGAGGTGAAGGTAATTGCGAATAGGTTTCCGAGACAGCTTTCACTCATCCTCAACCACTACACCACATCACAAAGCACACACACGCATAAATATATATAGTAATTAAATATAAATATATATTTATATAATATTATAATATATAATAAATATAATGAATAAATAACTAAATGAATATAAATACTATATATATAACATATATAATATATTATAAATTATTATATATATATACTATATAGAAATTATATTTAAATAAACTTATTTATAAATAAAAAATAAAAATGTGATGAAATATAGACACGTTTAAACATGTTTTGAGACAGCATAAAGAAAGACTCCCAGGCGCTTATGAAGATAAATTTGTTGTTGAACCTACGCGAAATGTCCTTTTCCCAAACATCTTTCGGGTTTAAATCAACCCAGGATTTGCGCCGCATCACTTCATTTTTAAGTCTCATAGATTCGTAAATAGAATTTTCGAATAAAAAATAGGAATTTCTTAACATTTCCTTTTCCTTTCTGTTTTCCTTCTTAAAGGATTTTTTACATTCTTTACTTACTTTGAGTTTTATTATAAATAAATACAAATATTGAGTAAAAAATAATTAGTTAATATATAACTCCTTATTTTTTAATATAATATATAATATATATATAATATACCTTAATATGAATAGCACCCTAATATATATATATTATATATTTATAATATTAATTAAAAATTATTATTATTAATATATATAAATATATTAAATATAATATTATATATAAATTACTATAATATAAAATTAAAGAATAAAAATATACTATCCAACATATATTTAATAATTATTTTATTAAATAACTATATTATATAAATCATTATATAAACATTATAAGGGCTTTTAAAAATTTGAATACCCTTTATTAAGGCCGCACCTGAGAGCCGAAAAAAAATATTCTTGAGATATTCGAGATATATATACTATAATATATATATATATATATATATATATAATATATATATATAATACTATATATATATATATATATATACTAATATATAATTAATTAATATTATATATAAATTATAATTAATTAATATATATATTAATATTATAATAATATAATATTATATATATAATATATAATATATATATAATAATATATATTACCAGGTTAGGAGCCATGAGAAATACCAATTATAAAAGTATTTTTAAATAAAGGAGAGGCCAATTTTAAGATCAGTTTCATGATCATATAACCGTGAGTATAAAACTCGCTAGTTAGTGTGAATTTTTTCACCTAAAAATTGAAGGGAATTTAATATACCACTTTGTTGAGGTATTTATAATGAGATTCAAACTTTACTACCGTTCATAATAGGCATTTTAAAAATTGAATTTTAAGACTAAAGGATTTGTGATAAAAATGTAATATGGGGTCAGTGTTCCTATATAAGGAAAAGTTTTCGAAAAAAATTTTAAAATTTACTTATACTTTTAGTGTATTAGTGATTTTTCTCCTTTAAAGATTACCTTCACTTATCAAGACTAACTTATAAGATGCAACTTTTTTGCCTCATAAATAATATTATATACTGATTATAATAATAATATAATTGATATTAATATTAATAATATTAAAATAATATTATATATAACAATATTATGATAATATAATAATAATATAAATATATATATAAATATTAATAATTACTAGACTATATTAATAATAATAAATAATATATTCATTAAGTAGGAGCATATCTTTCGAGGGTATTCATAAATCATTAGGTAAAGTTTCTAAACTAAGAGGTGAGCTTGCATAATTCATATAGTTAAGGGCGTTACTTGGAGAATAAGCTCACATAACCATTAGGATTTATGGAAGCTACTTATGTGGCATATTAAGATACTAGTGTTAGCAAAAAACAAATAGTTTAAGTTCTGATCAAGATTAACATACCTAAAAGTAATATAAATTATAATATAAATTAAAAAATATATATATATAATATAATAATTTTAACTTAAAAATAATCCTGACCTTAGTTTAGAAAACTCATCAAATATGTTTATATGTTCTGATCAAATTCTGCGCGATTTATATCGATATACCAAAATCCATTACTCGATATAGGTGAGGTTATATATCGGAATATCACTGCAAAAGCTACAGACGATATATCGTTCAAACTATTTTCCTATATACATACTATCAATATATATATATATACAATATAACCAGTAATTTTAGTGTTTAAAGATATAGTAACTTATAATAATACCTCAAGTATATGTAGTGTTAATATATAGTCACACGCACTGTAACATATCATGTCACACACTAAAACTAGGTAACACATTATGCGATTACCTAAACACTTAGGTAGTTTAGTGTTATCCTTTGTATTTAGTGTTTAGTGTTAGTTCCTTCCTGAAATTATTTAACCATTCAGAAGCTTCATTCATAGATTACTGCCCCCTGCTCTCCTATAAGCTGAAGGAAACCTACAATGCCTAAGTGGCCATGAAAAAAACACGCTTTATATTCCCTAATCTGAGTCACCGTAAACTCATATACTATTTACTAGAATTAAGTAATATTTCTCATATAATTTATATATAAATAATAAAATGCATATAGGTATATCTCCTAAAATGTAAAATTTATCGACCTACTTATTATAATATTTTCAAGAAGCATAATGAACCTAAATTTAATTATAATTTAAATTATACATATATTATATATATTAGTAGATATATATATATTATATATATTATATGTATGTGTTATATATAATTATTCCTATATTATTTAGATTATTAATATTTTTTATGATTGCTACTATATATAATATTTTAATAATTAAGTAGTTTTTGAGTTTATTATATTTCTATTTTTCATATTTTTAATCGTATTAAATACCGATGATATTATAGTGATTAAACACCTCTATATCACTAAATGCACCATATCCATATAAGGAGATATAGTAGAGTCGTGTAGCACGAGAGCGTTAATAAAGTAATTTTGTTTATACGTTATAAAGATAAGTTATGTATTATCTGCAGTATAAATATATATCACTATTAATATAATTGATATTTCAAAAGTTTAAATTGAGTAATAAATAATAATCAAAAACTAAAACAAGCACTCTCATCATGAAACTCATATTCGAATTAATATTGAGAGAGAGGTATATTGTACTATTATGATAATATATATATTATATGACATAGAACTTATACGCCACCTCACTCACTATTAAAGAGTCACTTATACTATTATATATATATATAGTATAATTATATATATATAACACATTAGAGAGAGAGTTAATATTTATATATATATATAAAGTATATATTATATAACTACTATATATATATAATATATATAATATATATATATATAATATAAATAATATATATTCAAATGTTAGTATAATACATATATATATATATAATATATTTAATCACCTTTAAAAAATAGTCCTCCATGTCATCATCAATTCCATTGCTGTATTAAGCCTCGTTGCTGATCTACTCCTTCATCTCTTCCAGAAGCTTGAATAACATCACTCTAATATACATTCCTACAATCTGCGTTAAGAGAAGAGTCAAAGAGCATCGATCTGAAGTTACGAATGAATGTCTGTTGTCAAAACTAGTCATGAACAGGTCATCGTTTTGAACAATCCACAGAACTAATTTTGAAATCTTTTTTTTTTCTCGCCCACTCTAACTGTGCAGTGTTCGGAAGTTTCCCAGTGTTGAATATATATATATATATAATATATAATATATATATATATATATATATATATGTTAACTTTATTTCATATATATATATATATATATATATTATAATATAATATATATATATATATATATTACAAGGCTTCATTAATTAAATGGGTTAAAAGCCTGCAGTAAATTTGCATAAATTTTTACATATATGATATAATGTCTATTTTAAATGTACGGGAATATAAATTTGAAGATTAGAGCAACTCTTCCACGAATATATAATATAATATATATATAATATTATAATATATATAATATATATAGTATATATATAGTATATATATATATATAATATATATAGTATATATATTATAATTATATATATAATATATATTTATATATGTGTGTGTGTTTGTGTGATTGTGCGTGTAGGTGTGTGTGAGGTTGTGTGGTGTGTGTGTGTGTGTGTGTGTGTGTGTGTGTGTGTATGCGTGTGTGTGTTTGTGTGTGTGTCGTGGTGTGTGTGGCAAAACGTGAGGTATCAATGAATACGTGACAATTCCAGAAATTCTTTTAATTACAGTAAATTCCAGATATTGTATGTAAATAAAATAATATTTGTTTCTTGAACTATTCCCAACGATGGTCTTTAATGTAAAGTAAATTAAAAGACTCCTACGATTAACTCTCTTGTTGAGTTTCACAATACTTTCTGATGAAGTTCTTTTTCTCCTCTAATCAACTCTTCTGTAGAGTTTCTTGGTATTCAGCATTGGAGCTCTTCTGCTCCTCCAACTCTCTTGCAGAGTTTCTTAGTATGCTACATTAGGGATCTTCTGCCCTCCAACTCTCTTGCAGTCCCAATATTTTCTAAGAGGTTCTTGTGCTCCTTTTCTTCTCAACTCGCTTAAAGAGTTACAATATTCTTCAATGGAGTTCTTGTGCTGCTTCTGCTTTCTATTGCTCTTTCTCCATAGCTTGTCAAATCAAGTATTCATTTTCGAGTTTTTCGGTAGTGACTGTCAGTATTATTTTTGTACACTCTCTTTCCAATAAAACATTGGCATGTTTTACACTTAATTCTTCAACTTCCGATTCCTTTTCTTGTAACCTTCTTTTAAATTTCTTTTCACATTCTTCAATCTCTAGAATTAGCTAAAAAACTCTTTCCTCTAATTTACTCTTGTTAGTTTCCTTTTGTTTACCATATAAGAACTATGGGATTTTATACTCGCCTTAAGTTTATAACTTCTTACTCATCTTCATTTCCTTTGTCTTCAATATGATATAAATGTTGATGACATTATATTCACGTTTGTCAACTTCATCTACGATTTCATCAGAGTCTTCAGTAGGAATATGTCCCTATTTTTTTAGTTGGCTTTTGGTTTCCTCGGTACGGGATACTGATGGATTCAGTTTGGGGTTTTAGGCTGCTCTGACTCCCGGAATGTTTCCAATGATTAGGTCGCAAATGGCGTCTTTTAGTCCTAGGGCTTCTATCTCGCCGAGGCAGTAGGGCGTCGTAACTTGTATCTTCCCCATAGGTACTCTCTGACAGTATTCTCTTTCCAGAGAGTTGTTCATTATTAACAAATCTGTCTTTTATTACTACACTATTGCATCCGGTATCGCGTAGAACTTTACCGATGATTCCATTTATCTGCCCTTCCATTAAAGGCATAATTCTTTTCACACCCTTTATAGTTTCACGAGGCGTTCGAACACAAGCTGATCAAATGTACGGAATTGTTTTTCCACAGGCTAACATTATCCAGTATTCATCGTAAATGCAGCTTACTATGTCCTCATCATCTGCGGCATCGTCTTCTTTAATAAACAGACACGAGGCAACCTTTTAAATATCCTAACAGACTTTATTGCCATTATTATTTGTGGCGAGAGCTACTGAAGTCATTTTAAATGGATATTCTCTCCAATTTTTGGAATGATCCTGGTTGTAGTTAGGCTGTTGATAAGGCTGATTTCTTCTAAAATTATCATCGTTTTTCAGGTGACTTCTACATTCTGGCGTCATAAGGCCTTTTCTTCCACATTTATAACAAAGACCTTTCCACTTAGGTTTATCCACTTGTGGATTCTCCTCTGTTGCAGTGTTCTAATTTCTCCTTGATGTGTTCTTTCGAACTAATTGTTGACATATTTTTATAGTGAGCCCTCAGATAGTTTTCAGCTTTGGTGGCTATTTGGTCTATCTCATTAACATTCCTTTCACGCAGAAAAGTAGCTAATCCTTTTGGACATGCGTTTATAAACTGTTGGGAAATCACCAAATATGCTAATATATTGAAATCCTTATTTACACACGCTAATTCAACCCATTTGTTTAAGTAATTTCGTAGCCTCTCGATGAATTGAACTGGCCTTTCATCTCCAAGAGGTTTAGAGCTTCTAAAGTGGGATCGATATCCTTCTTCTGTTAGGTTGCAGCACCTCATCAAGGCTTCTTTTAATTTACTGTAGTCTGCGGTATTCTCTTTCAGCATGCGAGAATAGATTATTAAAGCCTTTCCGGTTAGTAAATGAACAAAATATCAAGGTGGAAAGATAAAAAAAATAATTTAGTCAATCCTGATCTATGCAAATAAAGTTTGAATTTTGAAGACAATAAGAAAAGAGAAAAATTTACTTTTAATTATTTAAATAACTTTACATTTAAGTTTAGACAAAAACTAAATAAATATATGTTGTTTAACTTGGACACTCCAAGCCAAAGCTCCATCAAAGTAGCAACACCAGCCTCAGTCATAAATTATTAAACTTATCTGTCATTTAAATTTTAACTTAGAAAGGTGAATAACTTACAAATAAGAAAGGCGATCAAATGCTTCAGATTGTGACCCCAAGACTTAAAGCCAAATATTGCTACAAATAAAATCTCTAAATTGAAATATTAAATATTAAATTATATATATAAGATGTTAGGATCTTTTGCCTATTTGAGCACACCTTTATGTAAAGGTAATTCAAGAAAAGAAAAGTGTGACAAATCAAACTTATTTACCCTAAGGTAGTTCCTGATTCTGCTTGCCTTCCTAAAACTTTCCTAAATCTAGAGTTGAAAACCATTTCTGACAAAACTACAAACTGAGCGATAGACAGCTGCATGAAGTACACTCACGCAAAAAATAGTAACTAGTTTTGGCAAACTCCGCTCTCAGTATTTGATTCTCATTAAAAGAAGTAAACAAATGTAAACAAATATGACTAAATTAAAAATAGAATAAATTAGCTGCTAAGGCACCGTAAATCAATAACTCTTAATAAAATATAGTACATTAAGAGTATCATGGGTTGATAAAAGTGAAAGTTGTTTAAAACTTTTTCAACTGCATCATTTCGGCTGATACCATTTTCTTCTTTTTTGAACTTTAGGTGCTGTAGGAGCTAAGTAGGTGCAAGTAAGAATGAAATATCAGGCTCTTAATAAATTATAAGAGTCAACTTCACACAAAGGTTACTATACTTTAAATATATATATAATATATAAATACTAAATATAATATATTAATATATAATATATATATATATTATAATATATATATATATTAATATATTATATATATATATATACCTATATATATATATAATCTCACATTATAATATATTTTGAGTCAATGTACAGGACATACCACGGCTCACAAAGAAGCCCATTGTCATCACTGAAGTTGAAAAAAAAAAATCAACATCATGGGCGGTGGGTCTTGGCACGTACATATTTGAATGAAGGGAAATTGAATGGCGAAATGAATATTGAGTCAAAAAAAAATTAAATAAAAAATAAATAAAATAAATAATTATAACCCTTAACATATAAATAGTTCTACTATTACATAACAAAATCTGTAAAGAAATATTCGCTTCTTGGGAGATAAGAGAAAATATAATTACTGCTAAAAGTGGGAAGATTCAGATAAGATATGAGACAATCTTTTAGAAGGTTCAGAACTTGGAGGTCAAGTGCATAGATTGACTGATGCCAACCTAGGGTCCTTATTTGGCGGCAATTAAATAGTGAACTGAGTAGTATATTGGTTGTGACCAGTATACGCGTAGACGTTGCGAGAACGCATCAACCTCGTGCCAACAAGCTATTACAAGATCGGATGGGAGGAAGACGCACTCACCGATCCCGGGCTTTATATCTAAAAGTTTCATTCCACGCTGATCAATGACCAAGAACCCAATGCCCCAATGAACAGCGGAACCTCCGTGCCGAAAATAGACTCCTGCGACCTGTGCCGAGACAAACCTCGCCAAACAGAAGCATCCCGAAAGCACGTCTATTGTCGGAAAGAACGAATACTAGTAAATACAGAGTATAATGAAATGAGCTTCAATGAGGGTAGGCCCTATGTCCCTCGCTCTAGATGATGCACCATCCGGGACATAGGAGAACGGGCTCACCCAAAACAAATGAACACACGTGGAGCAAACGCCAGGATGAAGAGATCGAAAAGAGACACTTTTCAGATAAAAGAACGAGGCGGCAATTTTGTCTCCTCTTCTCTCTCTCTCTCGTCTAAACTCTTTGAATCTCTCTCTCAATCAATTTGTTACTATTATCTTTCTTTCTTCTCTTTATTCTTCAACCTCTTCTCTCTCTCTGTATTTTATATATATATATATATTATATATTATATACCATATAATACATATATTATATAATATATATAATAAATCTTATAATATTATATATTTCAGCCTCAATCTCATTAATTCTTCACATTATATATTTATATTACTTCTTTTTTTATTTACTGATATATTTGTATTTTCCATCCTGTTAGGGTATGCTTGTCAGGTGCTACTCTCCAGAATCTTCTAAACAGATTTCTATCTTCAAATGTTCGTTCTGCATAAAATTCCTCTACTTTCTTTATGATTACGTTATACAGCCTCCTCCGCAGAATCTATCCATCTCTT
This sequence comes from Trachelipus rathkii, assembly GCA_015478945.1. Classification (NCBI taxonomy): domain Eukaryota; kingdom Metazoa; phylum Arthropoda; class Malacostraca; order Isopoda; family Trachelipodidae; genus Trachelipus; species Trachelipus rathkii. The sequence goes on from JABUQX010078297.1 coordinate 19,402, forward strand.
CCTCGGTCTTACCTGGCAGGTCTCCTACCTTCTTGGTCCCATCCATCAACTCTCTAATCCTCCCCTTCCCTCAATTCTTTTCACAATGTCCAAACATCTTAATACTGATTCTTCTCTCTAAAATAGAGCATGTCCAAAACTCCGTTTTCACAAACCCACTGTTCTTCTACCTCAACACCAGTCTTCGCTTCTTCATTCTTTCTCTCAAATGAAACTCCCTCCTAGAGAAGTCTAAGTCCTCATAAATTCCGCAGCTTCTATTCTGTTTTTTTGTATCGTATTCATTCGTACCATCAGCAAGTTCAGACGTCCACGATACAGCAACCTCATTTGGTCGTGAGAGAGAGTCGTTTTATAATATTAATATTTTAACTTCTGGTTCGCCGTATATCTTTTCTAACCTTTTCTCACTTTAATCAAACGGGTATAGAATTCCCCACATTCTATATGAAAAATCTCTCTCTATATTTAACCTCACTTTTCAACTCGTTTCTCTTGGTTCGCGCCCTTGATCGATACAAATACCCTGCACAAAATTTACTTTTAAATCTTATGTCAAATACGTTAGCTTAAGCCTTAATAATCTATCTTATTATAGTTCTGCGACCATAACTAATCGGCTTCATCTTCTTGCATCTCCCAATTAACCGTTTTCATCCTTCTTATTCTCATTCCCTTATTTTGACTTCCGTACGTCATAAATCCAACCTATTACACGAGCCTCTTTGCAGGTCTTGAAGCTCCTGGAGTACCCTATTATTCAACGTAATGAGCCTATCTTCTTAATGCACCAAAAGTGTGCTCCCTATTCTCACCTTATGAGCATATCCTTTTAAGGCTATGCCTGCTCAGGTAACGTGCCAATAGATCATGGTGACAGTAACTTCCCTGTCCATACGCTCACCGAGTTATTCACTTATAAACCATTTATCTCAATCTATCCTTTCCTTTAACCGAATTTATTTAGGATATTCATACATACTTTAATGGCCTGCTTACATATAACTGTTAATGGTATCAATAGCATCGGGTATTAATCACCTAAACACATCTCAAATCACCGTTTATCTTCTCCTATAATTTAATTCTAATTTGAAATTGCCAATTTTCCAAGTCTATGATATAGCAAGCAAATACGCCCTTCTTAAATTCCACTCCTCATAATGATTTTCCTCTGAGTTAGCATCTTCATTGAGTAAAATCGTTAGGCATCAGTGAAGTTACTTTTTCCCTGGATTACTGAAACCGAATAGCGCTTAAATTTTCATCAATTTTGTTCTCATAGACCTCTAACATCCTCAATAACTTTTTATCCTAACGATCAATCTCAATTATTATCACTCACCCACTCACCTACAATACATTTATCCATACACTAATCACATTTTCAGATTATTGGTTCGAGTGATAAAATCATGATATTCTCTATATCTTATAATTGAATTTTCAAAGTCCGACTCCTATTTCATGAATTGGGGTCAAATACTACTGCAGTGTTCCTTAAGAAGGGGAAATTGAATTAATTACGTAGTTTCTATACCCATAGAGTGTAGCTTAGGGTGTATGCTTCGCTTATAGATTTGAATAATCAAACACAGAAAAGACATTGTAAGACAGATAGCAAGCCCTGCCTCGGCTCAGCACATTTGTAAATCCTAACCACACAGAGGGAGATGGGTATCGAATGCAGCGGCGAACCTTCTTTGATAGAAGCATGAGAGAGAAGAGAGAGAGAGACTGAGGGAGATCCGTTAAAGAACAGAAGAGAGAGAGACGAGGAGACGTAGGTCACAGAGAGAGAAGCGAATGACTTGGCGTGGAGGAGAGAAGAGAGAGAGGAAATACTCACAACGACGGCAAATTATTGGTTGTGTGTCCGTTCAGTGTTGCCCTGACTACTCGAAGATTTCGAACAACCTAATCCATCTGACGATGCAAGCAAAACTAGGATCCTAACGAGAAACGACTCGCTTTTAATCCACTGAGCGCGGTCTCTGAACTTAACACTATATATATATATACATATATGTGTATATTTCATATATATATCTAAGTATATAACATTATATATATAGTTATATAGTATATATATGATATTATATTAAATATATATATATAATATATATATATACACTATATAATTATATATATATATTACTGATGGTAGTATATATACTGTGATATATACTAATCTAATAATATACTTATATATATATATATATATATATATATATTATATATATAATATATATAATATATATATATATAGCTTATACTATATATATATATACGTATATTATATATACTATAATATATATATAATATATATAAATATATATATATAACTAATATACATTAAGTACATATATTATTCTTGGACAATCTAAATTGCACTATTCATAACTGGTATTGCTTTTCAAAGCTATTATTTTATTATTGCATTATTATTATTATTATTATTTCTCATTATTCTTCAATTCATTATTATTTATTATTATTATTATTACTATTATTATTAATTTGTGAAATTATTTTATTATTATTATTATTATTATTATTATTTTATTATTATTTTATTATTGCTATTCCTACATATTTCTGTCGCTCTAAACCAATTATCATTATATATACTCTTTACAAACTTTAGTATTTAACAATTCTGTCACCATTTAAGTTATCACCTATTCTCCTCATTTTGAAACACTAGCTTCATTATTCAGTCCATATTACACTGGACAAACTATTTCCATCATTATTTTCCTATTATGCTTGGACAATGACGCATTTGATTGTCCATTATTTATATATACATTATTTCATTATTTATATATATTATCTCTTATCTTCTTCACTCCACTACTATCTATCATATCTAATTGCGTTCATAGTTGCCTGTTCTTTTTAGCTATTCTCTGAGGTTCCGGTGTATTTTTTCGTTAACCTATTCCCTTGCTTCTCTTCTATTCATTTCATTCCTTTCTTATATATATAACGCTATATGTCAATTTTTAATTCCCTATCGGAGATACTATCATCCGGCTTTTATGCATACTTCTCATTATGTCTGTCCTAACTATTGCAACTATTATTATCACTAAAATTCCTATACCTATTATCTTACTCTTAGCTCTCTAAATGAGGGTTCTTCTCCCATCTCATAATGTTATCTAAATTGATTACTGGTACACTCGAGATATTACCTCAACATGTTCATAGTTTATGATATGTATTGTATACTTTATAGCTATTCGCATTCATTCATATTATGCTCATTTTACAAGTATTACAGAGCCCATTATAGTTACTCTTTCATGACATTTAATTACAACAAAATTCTTGTTTGAACACACTCGTGCCCAAGGACTGGCGCACCGAAATAAAAATCAAAATGATTTCCTAACTTCCTTTTATTTTATTTCTCTTCGTATTCGTAGGGTCAAAAGATTTTATATATTTTGTCCATTAATATACTATATACAATATTATTTAGCGAGATTTGATTCTGTCTTTGTGTGAATTATTCTTTTAAGACTGTTTTGAGCAATTTTTTTTCTATAAGATTTTTTTTTCCTAAATTACTTGCACAGATTTCACAGCTCACTCTCCAGTTCCTAAAATCGCAAACCAAATATAGTGAGATCGTCGCGCCTATATAATAACTTATTATTAACCTTCTATCCCAATTAAGGTATTTCAAAATTTTACTGTTAATAAAGAAATTTATTATATATAGGAGCGCCTTCAGAAATTCACACATGCGTCATCGTCTACTATCATACTATAAATTATACAACAATCATACTTAATTAAACTAAATCAATAAATCCTTAATGGGTTTACTAAATTTATTGTTACATGCCTAGGCGTAATATTACCATATAATTTCTACTTATATTTTTTTTTAATAATCTACATCAACTTGAAAAAGCAATCTGTGCAAAAAAATAAATATAGAACTACAAGCAAATTAGACTTTTCATTATTTCTTTGTAATCCCTAATCTAATAACAAAATCTCCACCCTGCAGCATGTTATGACTAATAATCATGGTATTAGATCGTCTTGGAGGTTACTTGTGTTAGGATGTGAGAGGAAGGTCTCTCACCAAAACACACTATCACGTCACTTCTCGCATCGATCTCAGTATGTTTCATTCTGTTCACCTCTTAAGTTCCTCCTCACCAAATTCAGAGGTGCACAATTTGCCTATATTGCTTCGAGTTAGTATAAGATTTATGTAAGAATTAACTTGTAAATATGTTTTTTGTCGTATATAAATAATATACTGAAGGCTGTTCTGCTACACTGTTATAACTAACCACAAGTATGCATTAATTAACACATATCATTTCAGTGTTGTACTGTCCCTCTACCGACATATAACCCCACTGGAAATAAAAAGAATTGATCTCTATTAACCAAAAAATCTATGTCATCCTGATCTATATCTTCAAGTCTTCATTTGTCAATGAGGTATATCATTCTTTAGGTTATTTATTCTTCTTTTATCTTTTTTTATCCTAAATATAATTACAGTTTACCTATATATATTAATACAATATATATAATATACTATTTATTAAGGAATCTGAATTATTAATAATGAAATATCGTTAGATAGTAAGTATCTTATTTCACATAATCTTATCTAAAATTAAATCTACTCTTATAATCTAGCTATATCATTATAGCCTAATCTTAAGCCTATATGGTCATAACATTCTAATATAATAGATTTCATCCAGTAATATATTAATCTCATGTACAGTATTAATTTTAATTTTCTCAAATCTAATAATACATATACCCTAATATATATACCTATAATAACTAAATTAAGTACGTATTAACATACTTTTTGGGTTAATGACTATTCATTATTGAAGAAATGTATTTACTATAAAAGACAAATTCACATTAATAGTTATTTTGATTAATTATATTACTTATACATAATTCAGCAATAAACAAGTTATTAAGATTCAAGTACTTACTCCCATCAATACTAGTTTTATCTTAATTACTCTATTTATTAACTATACAATTAATATATATATATTTATTGCCTACTATATTATATATATATATAATACATTACTATCCTTCATCCTTATTACTCTATACCTGGTTCCATCACCACTATAATAGCGTATTCATTATATAATCCCACATATACATTTAATTAAGATATTTTCCATGGTGTTTATCTTTATTATCTACAAACAACACATAGCGATCACATGTCACGTATATCATGTTATTATACGATGAATCATCCCTTTTAGATAATTTATTCACTAATAATTATAATTCCTATTACTAATACATGGTTATTTCCATCAACCCTTCACTATGTAGATTATACGCGCCTGACGCATATTAACTTTGAGATTATATAAACTTACTAATGATATGTATCATCAACTCAGTCATTCACTAGCGTTTATCTATTAAGTGAAGTACATATCTAACTATATTAGGTGTCTCATATCAACACCCTTAACTAGAGTTGTTTATAGCAGTATAAATCTAAACTACAATTGAAAGATAGACAAGTATACGAGACAATTACATGTGAGTGTACTTCGAAAATCCATATGGCATCAACAAACACTTGAAAGACATACAAACTTTAATTTATAACATAGTAGCAAATGTTTAATAAGCTTAAAATTACAGAACATACACTTATTTTTAAAGAATCATGTTTACAAACATGTTCAAAATGAATGACCGCCATTGTCCAAGACAACACCGCTGACAAACGTTTAGACGATAATTTCTATCTGAGAAATATCTTCTCGTTGAAGTCAATTACATATGTGCTCAAACACAGCCATCATCGAAAAACAGTAAAATCATAAACAAGAATTCTTAGGAATTGTCTGCCAAAAACACACCTTGTCATTAATCGATTATGCAACAAATTATCAATTTATGGCAACTCTAAATATCCACGGTCTAATACTTGGTTTTAGAGACCACACCTAACATGAAACTAGTCGCCCAATATGTAATTGAGCCAAAATTATCGATATATAAATAATCCGAAAACCTTATCACTACAAATAAATTCATATAAGGTAGCATTCAAGTCAAGTTTGTGCAGTCTCATTTCAGATATTACATAAGCAGTGGGGAAAAGCACCAAGGGTCAATTCGTTATGGATAAAATCCTAAAACCTTAAAAAAAAAATGAAGAATAAAGACAGAAGAAAAAACAAAATACCTCTATAAGTAAAAAATGAATCAATTAAATAAGAAATTGGAACAAGGAATCGAACATGACAACACTACTCTACTACTACTACTACTACTACTAACTACTATAGTACAATATTTATCTCTTTAATTATTTTTAACTCTTGGAATAATGACTTAAATGCAATCAGAGAAAGCATTAATATTAATAACAAAATAACTAAATTCGAGCGAATAAGTTTAGGTAGGAGTAGATAAATGTTCTTAATCCACAAATTAATATTCTGAATCTGAGTAAAATATAAAAGTAAATAAATAATTATACAACACAAGTTAAAATTAAGTGTATACTAATAATTGAAGAACAAATTATTTACAGCATAGTAATTCGTGAGTATCAATATGATTAGTGCATGACTAGAACACACAAGCGAAGTCCAGTAGCTGCAAATTTAAAACGTTTCGTCTAAATGTGATCTCTCTCGATGTAGCGTTGCACCAATCTGACCAAATTGAGACAATCACCACATTAGATGAGACAACACGCGGCCCTATGATGCTCAATTAGCGAACCTCCTCACACTACAAATTTAACAAGTTATCACTTTTTAATGACAAACTTAAAATTGAATACCTGTGGTAAAGTTTTAAAAATACAATCCATGTGAGAATTAACGCAGCATTTAATAACATTATGTGTAATATATTTAACAAATAAAACATGCCAAAAATAAGGTTATAAATAATTAATCGGATTAAAGAAGATAATATAATCGTATTATTAACCCTTTCCATGTGATATAGGCCATTATTAATTTAAAAGTGGAGCTCCGCCTGTTTTTCACTAATCGCTTACCATGACATTTATGTTGTGTGAATGGAAACCACGGACATAGTGGGTCCTTATATGTATTCGTTCTTTGCGACATTTAGCCAGCGTACCGATACAAACAAAGAGTTGAGATCGATCCGCGGATTAGAAGATTCGTGATTTATCATTTGGAGAAGTAAATTGTAGGGAAGTTTGAGATCTGTGAGGTAAGTTGAGTATGCCATTTCCTACAGCGTGAAGCTTCAAGATGGTCGGATTGACGCTAATCTGGGTTAGTGATGTATTTGGTTGTTCATTCTTAAGTGTGACAAGTATTTGTCTATAGATTTCTCGTGGGGATCGGATGAGGGTTTCCCTGTCCTGCTCCTTAAAAGTGTTTCTTCCTTTCCTTCTCGAGGGTTGGTGGAGGGTGTTCACTAGTAAGAATCTCAGATAAAACCAAAGAATCGAATTTTCGCGAATATATCAAGCAATAATGAGATCGAGTTATGATAAATCTGGTAGCTCCATCTGCTCTTGCTAGGATTGTCAAAATCATTAATTAATTGTCTCTTCCTATTGTGATATAGATTTAATATGCTTGGTGTCTATATTGGTCCGATCCGGTTGGATTTTATTGCACTAGTGTCCTGTATTATTCGAAACTTCCCTAGTCTGATAGTCTTTCGTGAGTCTATATATACTATACTCCTCCTTGCGTTTAATTATTCAATGGATATATGTAGTATTATCACAAAATAGCATATATATTATAATGAGACATAAATACTTTCTTTCACTTCAATAAGCTTAAAGTATGATCACTAACTGCCATTTATTTATACTGTGATTACAGAGTTTATACACCTTGAATAAATATATATACATAATAAAGCAGTCAATTTTTTTTTTAGTTTAACATAATTTTTTTAGAAAAAAATCTAATTGGATAAATTACTTTCTATTTACTTAATATCAAAATCACTTTTCAATTACATTTCTATAGGTTTAATCACGGTTACTCCATGATGATTAACGCATAACACTTACCGTGCCTTCTCTATACCATTCCTCTCACTCTATATATAACCATGTAGATCATTACAATAATAGTCCGTTATGTAATCTATCTTAGTTCCACTAAACTTCCTCGTACCTCACCTCATCAAACCCCCAACACATCTAGATTCTTATTCCCATACATTTATGAAAGTATCCACGCTCTATCTAATCTATCCTTACTTACTTAATTCCGTAATAGTAGTACAAATAGTATTTAGAACATTTTATATAAGTGGTCAATATAAACAATCGGGTAATCTGAGAATGTATACTTTTTCCGAGACAGTCCTTATCACGCTTATGTCCGTCAACCTAACGATTCTCGAACTGTGTCAGTAAGCATAGACGTAGAGTAATATAACTATATTGAGCGAACTTCTCTATTTTTCGTTGTCACGGCTTAACTAGGAGTATTACTATATACTTTATAATGTAAGTATATTCTATAAATATACAGCCCGTAACCGAATCATCACAAACCCTAATTCAATACGTTTACTATCGGATAAAGGGTTATTAGGGGAAGCTGAAATTAATGAGACAAGGTGTTCCCAGCATCCTAACCAATCAGATTCATTAAGGACGGGGAACGAAATGAAGTAATCTATCCTCTGTATGTTCTAAACTTCGCTGTTATAAATATTCGTGTTTCCTCACCTCTTTAACTAGAATTTCTATTGTGCAGAAGAAACATGCTTTTATATTGAATAAATATAAATATTTCGGCAAATTGTTTAAGCTAAGATAGAAGAAACTAACAGAATAGAAATTTTTCTTGTTTAAATACGAACAACACTCCTCAATCAATCTTGCGATACTATTGTAAATAATGTGAGGATGTGGTATAATGTAACAATCCAATCGGCCCGCTGGTGGAAGGATCCGGATTAACTGGTTAAATCAGTACCCATTATTATATATATATTATATATTATAATATATACTAATATATAGATATATATATAACAATTCTATATATAGGTATAATACTATGGATAAATAGATAATATATAAAACTATTCTAAGTGTGTAACTATCAGTAATACTTATACTATTACGTTATTATTATATTAATATAGGTAATACCTTAACTGCGTTTGAACCCTACCCGCTACTTGAATATGTAAAATGCCATATGAGGAGATTATATATCTTGTACGTTTCATCGAATTGCTAAAAGGAGAAACCGCCACTCTTCCTTCTGCTCAATCATATGCCTAACTCCCTTCTCCCTAAGACAGAGGAACAAGGCATGTTCCAAATTTCAGAGACATCATTCTGAGGTCAGAAAACTTCCCGCTCACACTGGGTCAGAGGTCACACCCTGGTAATTTTTTAACGGGACTTCATTTTGTAAATAACATAAGATATGCATACTCTAATATCACTCTTATCAAGATATAAGAATGCCCCCTAAGTAGGTTTTGAACCCTTACCTCTCTTGAGATCGTAAAACAACAAGAATGTTACGTCTTTGACCAAGACGTAGTCCTAAAAGAGAACCAGCCACTATTCCTCCGGAAAGGCTACCTCCCTCCCAAAGAGGAACCAAGGCAATGTCATAATCGCGGGTATCACTATGACTCCTCATCTCCTTATGCTCACCCTTCCCTACATGGTCTTATATTTATAACCTGTGAAGTAATATACTTACAGTAACTCATAACGTATTAACTTGCTGTAGTGGTAAATTTAATCGTCACATACATTACTATAATCTATATTATGGAGTTCTTAATATTTGCCTTATACCTTCAAATTAAAAACTACTTCTGTTAAGATAGTTTTTTTGTGAGTAGTAATTATTGTTTAATGGAGTCATTATATATACTGCTTAACCTCCAACTCAATCTTTAGCAGAGTAACCTCAAATATTTTATATCCCTTATAAAAGAAGCTATTTTATTGTGTCTAACTTACGCACACACCTCCGTATCATATTATTATTCTCTAAACTTTGATCGTGATGTGTAGATTAAAATATTAAATTATTCATTAAGTGTAAGTTATATATATATATACTACTATTATATATAATTAAATATGCTCTTTACTTCCTTTTCAACTAATATATCTCATTCTAATAGAGTTTATTATAGTGTCTTCTATTTAAGCCTCTTCTGGCTCCTTCATAACTCTCTCTCTTTGTAGAGTTTCATTGGTAAGAATAAATAGTAGTTATAGCTAAATAGCTAAATCATATCTATCTCAATACCGTCAACTGGTTGATCTAAAGTCGCAAATATGAGCTAAATTATAAATATTAATATACAATTCTATTACATCATAGTTCAATAAGTATTTACCAATTACGGTTAAATGTGTATTATCTTAATTATACGAGTAATTTAACACAGTCTAAAAATATTACTGTATATCACATTTTGACGAATTGATAATTAAATTATGTTAACTTAATATTTTTTTATATTAATGAAATAGGATTTTGTTTTCCTTATTCGTACGAAGTATATATTTATATGTAAATGTTATAGCCATGAATTCTTATTACAATCATTTCATAACATTTTTAATACACATTTTAAAATGTATACTTTTCACATATGCGTGCAAAGAATTATTTACACATTAATTTTTGGAGCCTTCCATAAATAGGAAATTCCAAATAATGTTATTAAAGAAAGATACGAAAACTTTGAATAGACTAGTATATAGTGTTAAAGATAAAATAATAATGAAGAGAAATGAAATATCCAAAGTATAAGAAAGTAATAAAAGAGATACTATAGAAGTAATGGTGTGGGGTGGATTATATAAGGGGGTTTTCTTAGTAAAGAAATCTATTAAAAAAGAACTTAAATCACACATTCGCTTCATCCTTGATCAATTAAATCACCATCATATAGGGGTTTACGCCTCACATTATATATATATATACTCACCCGTATATAGGTAGATATTAGCTCTCATTCATATCAATACATATACTGGGGTGGTCCACTCGGATACACTATACATCGCAACAACTCTCTAAATGATAAAGTGGAGGGTCTAAGGGCCTATATTCTAGTTATACTGATTATAACACTATATCTCTATCATATTACTATAATACTTCTTCATCCATCACTAACCCATCCACCCTTCTCTCCTCAAAATTCGGTGCGCTCATTCAATCGTTGCAGACACCATGCTACTCCCGGAATACCAGTCCATATCACCAGTAGTAGAAGATCATTATGACTACCAATCGGTCTCTAATCCAGAATCACGTCTCCCCATACCTTTCTACTCTCTCTCTCCTCTCATCTCTCTCTCTCTCCTCTTTCATCCCTCTCCTCTCTCTCTCTCTCTCTCTTTCTCTGCTCCTCTCTCCTCTCTCCAGTATCATTTATAATTAAAAGTTCATTCTAATTTTCTCAACTATTATTGCTTTCCAGTATATTCCAACTCATAAATCTATGACGGCGCTGTACGATTGCGAGCTGCTTAATAAAAACCATCTTCCCATATTATACCCACCCACATATCACAGCTTTATGCTAGTGATGGGTGATCCCGTAGTGCCAACGTATCACTCTCTACACCCCAGACATACCACTAATGCTCATTCTTAAATTAAATTCTGCTGGAATAGTGAGAGAGAGCGAGGACCTCTACGACGGTCGGTAATGAGGGTGTGCCGAATGTCGCTCTGTATCTATACTTTAAACGGTAACAATGTGTGGAGAGTCGCGCTCGATCGGCTGGGAGCAAGCAATCGCTTACCCTGAGACCCGCACGCTCTGATCATACCTATACCAAGTTAATAATCACAAAACTTTGCAATATCACTACCTATTATGCCTCTTATCTTCTCACTCATATATAATCTTAAGCCTATATTAACACATTCCTCTCCTTATCAGGGATTATTACCTTTACTATAAACAATACCACTATTTATTTCTTATGGACCTTATCTACCAATACTCGAATCTCAAGTATATTCCTTAAGGCAATCACATCACCACTTAATATACTTATCAGCTTTATATACTCCATGGCATTAAGAATTCCGGTATTAATCCATAATAGTCCAAGCTAGTACAGAAGATTATACTTCATCTAGAAATAAATGTTCAAGGCATTACTAAGTCACAACATCAATCCATACAAGAATCAATCGCGACACTATTAAAAGTGACTACTCTAAAGTTATATAACTCAGTCAACAAGTATTTTAAGAAAACCTTGCATAATATAATTCACATTATTCTATATTCAACTAAATAATATAATATCATCTATATAAAAGTCAACGTTATCCCTAATAATATATATGCGTTATATATATATATCCTACTATAAACATAATTATATATATATATAGATATATTATAATATTTATAATATATAATATCAATTATATATATAT
>JABUQX010078298.1:0-17128 GCA_015478945.1 Trachelipus rathkii
TCTAAAAGCTACATTTAATTAATTAAAAATTTGTATATTTTTGTTCAGCGTTTTTTTTTTTATATACCTAAGTTAATTATTTCTTGCTCTATTAACAGCAAAATGATGGATAACTTCTTCCGTTTATATTGTGTAGCTAAGATGAACATTCATTATAGTCAGATCTGTTAGTCTTTCTTCCCCTGTAAAATTGAGAAAATATGTTTTGAGCTTTTTCAGAGTTGAGAAATATCTTTCTGGAGAGCAAGTTGTGAATGATATAGATGATAAAATCCTTAACTATCCAAATGTGACTGTATAGATCAAGTTTATTTACAAAATTCGTAAAAATTTTAATAGATATCGATGGAATCATTTTACAATGATTGGTAAGGATAGATCTGTGGCTCACTGGTTTGAAAACTCATCAAGAAAAGGAATTGCAATTGCTTTATTTCTTATCACATTACTTTGATTCTGACATTGGACATACTCATTTCTTCATTAACAGAAAGCAGAAATTCTGTTGCAACTTTGCAACTTCCACAATGATTGAAAATTTTTAATTGATTTTTCAGAGAAAATCTTATATAAAACAAGCACCACATCTTCAGTAAGATTAAGAGCAGTTGTTGGCCCTAATCATAAGAAGAGTGAAGGAGAATAAAGATGAAATCATAATTAAACTTTTATAATCACATCGTTCGTGATTACTGATTTCAAAAGATTTTAGTTTATTAAAATAGGTTCAATATCTTGATCCAACTCCAACTCCTCACAAAACTTCAACAATTACTTTAAAAAATTCTCTAAATCTTAACAATTCATCCTAACCTTCCAGTTTCCACCCATCTTGTTTCGTACATTCCTGTAAGTTTTGCCCATTTTTCCTGTGGGAAAATCTTTACTATATTTCTATTAAAACAGTTTTCGCTTTGGCCAGTTAAAACAATGACCAGTTGTTTTGACTATGCTAATAAAGTTTCTAATGCGTTGTACTCCATATGAATATATCAACAGCAATGAATATACAATGCGCTGTATATTTTCGTCAGCTTTAAAATTTCTATCTAGAACTTTTATTCATTGCTGCTGCACCATCATGTCGTTGGTCAAACAGAAAGTCACTATTTATTCCATAATTCATAGTATCGTCTCCGGTAGAGATTCTCCTTATATGCTTTCAGCAGCTACTAGACCTAAGAAATCTTCACGAACCACAAATATGTTTTCCTCATATCTATTAATATATGCTTTTAATTTATTTTGATTATTATTTTCATTATTTTTAAAAATTAAAATAAAGAGACTCAAATCATTAAAAAATTTTGATAGTTAAATAATTAAATCAACCCCCCCCTCTTGGCTATGGCCTCGTTTGACAGAAAATTTGTGAGTTCAAGTGTAAAGTGAACACATAATAAAAGTTAGTTTTGTATATTTAGTGTTAGTGATCAAAAGTTGCTGTTGTAAAGTTAGTCACTTAATGTTTGATAATTGGTTGCTAACGTTTCCTTTGATAACCTAAAAAGTTGAACCTGAATATGTGAATATGTATTTGGTAATCAATTTCATTAGACGTTTTTTGTATCTTGTGAAAATGAGAAACTTTGAAATTTGTGCGACCATCTAATATTCTGTAAAAGAAATGGACAAATCCCTTGGGAAAATTTATAGTGATGGCAAAGTCATCAAGGCAAGGTTTAGGTGTTTTCCATTTTACACAGCTATTCAAAAATAGTGAAAGGAATTAAGTGAAACAGAACGAACTTGAAGGAGCTCCTCGGAGTGAGTGATCATACACAACCTACAAAACCAAAATATTTGACAGAGCTGAAGACAGTTTTAAATAACATCATATATTTGACCATTACAAAGATTTGTGCACTTCACAGTTTAGATCAACAACGGATATTCTGCTCCAATATCTGGTCCTGATCTCTCCAATTGTAGTGATGCTTGTTTAAGGTATCATTCTATGCTCTTCCGCAGTTCAACGTTATTTTCAGTGTTTATGACGGCTTAGAACAGGGGATCGTGCTGATGCTTGCTGTCTTTCCCTGACAAATATCTATCACTCCACCTCATGCTTCAATAATTTTTACCAGCGATTATGGCTTAGATTGCCTCCTACTCTCGTCGAATCTTCGAATTCTATTCCTTAACAAGACCACATCCATGTCATTTATTCAGATTCGTCAGCCCGCTCCAAAGTAATAGGACTTCTAAAAAACAATGTATATATATCCGCTGTGCAGCAATATCTTCGGGTGCTCCTCTGCAGAGAAACAAATATATCTATTACTGGATTCTCTTTCATGTGGGGCAGCTGGATGAAATCGTTGCAGAGACTTCCAATGGCTCGTCCTTCCTTTTTCCGTGTAAGATCTCTCGCTGTCTTTCTAGGCTCAACTCTTCCGGAGGCTTCAGAGGTTTTCTCTCCTTTTCTCATCCGATCCTATTCATATTGTCTACGAGATGTTTCCTAGGAAATATGACTCGGCATCATCATGTGTGGTCGATTCGATATGATCGGGCGAAGTTTGGAAGTAGTATGTAATACGCCCGATCCATTGGTCTGAGTGGGTCTTTTTCCCTAACTGTGCATCTGGAAGGTTTCGACGGGTTGGACTTCTCTCTTCGCCTCCGCTTGGGCACTAAGACCATATCCAGCCATTCTACACTGTTCTGCGGTCTCTTTCTAATGTGGCAAGTTTTCGATCGTTGCGCTGCAATTGTTCACACAATATCTTTCATTTTATATGTTGGCCGCTCAATTGATTCTTTGCTCGTGATTGTTGCCTATCTTATATCTATGTCGTATAATTCAGAAGTTTATACCTCTTATGAAACATTCCGCGTAATTTAGTAATCTTCTATTCTTATTTCAGAGAATATTTTAAGTAGGAATCACGAAAGGTACAATATGTTCTCAAATATAAGGCTTTTTTTTTTAATGTTTTTATTTATTTTTGATGAATATTGATTTACATTTTAATATTTTCTTTTGAATTTAATAGTATGTTCAGCAGGCCATGGATGTTGATTTTCAACCCCGTTGGCCGCTGCCCTGGGGCATATACTTACCCTTTACCAGGTCAATATCACTAGTAAATTATGCGCACTCCAAGATTAGTTTTCATACTATCCGTTTATTGCTGCGTTCTTGCTTATCTCTTTTTTACTACACTGATAATTATCATCATATAGATATACATCTCTATATATAATATTATATATACTAGTCACTATATAATAATATATTACTATATATCATTCTTATATATATATATACTATTATATATATTCTTAATAATATATACTAATATAATTTCTCATAATATCTACTATATATATACTTATCTTATATTAATATCTTTTATTCATAGAAAGTCAAGGAGGCTAATATTAGAGTGTCCGTTGTTGGTTTAGCAGCCGAACTTCGAATATGCAAAGCAATCACAAAGGAAACGGAAGGTACCTTTGTTGTGTGTCTTAATGATGTTCATTTAAAGGAACTAGTAATGGAACACCTGGAACCGCCGCCTGCTTCAAAAAAAATCGATCATACTCTCATCAAGGTTGGCTTCCCTCATCAAATAAACACTGATGCTAAGCCAGCATTATGTATGTGGTATGTATAGTATAAAATAATTAAACGAGAAAGATACCAAATATGAAAATACTTACAGGTGGTTGTATAAGTATTAATTAGTATGAATAATAGTATATGCTAAATGATAATCTAGTTAGTTAATTATAAAGCGGATGTTATATAGGTATGAGAATGTGGCTTAGAATCGATCGGTGGGAGACCCAAAGAAAAAGTGGATTATTAAGAGTTGTAATAATAGTGAGAATTCAATCCTGAATGAGAATCTAATGTCATACATACTATCTAATCAATCCATCAATCCATCTGAGCTCATCATCCATCAAATGTCTGAGCATAATCCATCAACAGCAGGCACTAATTAGGCTTCTCTCACCCGAAAGACTGGAGGAAAGGTTTCGAAACAATATGGCACCCGGAACAAAAATAGCTAGATAGAATATTGAGCAAGATTTATGAAGATAGGAGAAGCCCAGCCTTACCAGCCCTTTACACCATTAGGAGAACTTGTCGGCAGCAGAAAAATCCACCTAGCTTTCACCGGGAGCCGTCGTGGCCACCTGGCGCACTGGAACCTTCACTATGATCATTGATCGTAGCACATGTGGGAGAAATCATTCCTTCCTAGCTCCAGGTGGGCTTACGAACCTTATCTCCGAGTCACAAAACCGCCGCGTAATTCCCGCTCAATCCTCTTTGTATTCCCCACCTCTATGCTATCGCCCTCTGACAAACTCAACACATTTCTCTCTTCCATTCTGAGGCATTCCTGTTTTGACACTCATTCGCGTTTTTCTTTTATCGTCGTCTACCATTGACACCGTTCGATCATCTGCCAGGCAACTAACCAGCTAGACGATTTCATCCATTTCTATTCAACCGACACCGTACTATCATCAACCTTGTCCACCATTGACCCAAACCTAAATCTCAACACAGTGTGACTTTTCAATTTATTCTCCTCATTTACGCGGTAAGGTTGGCTTTCTTTCCGACTCTGTGTTGCTCATATCTCATTCTACACTACTACCACACGAGATCTTCCTCGAAGTAGCGGCTTCAATTGTCCTTGTCATCCTCGCGCACATTCTAATTATTCTTCCTCACCACATTTCACTTCCCAGGCAAGGAATGGTACAGTGGATGAGATGATCAGAACATGATGTAGATATACTATTAAGATCATAATTATATACCTTATAATTTATCTCAGAACCCTATAAGTTACCCATATATAATAACATTGAACAAGGATTTATATATATAATCAATTATACCAACTCATGTAAGATACTCTATCTAGAACTAACTATAACTCAAGACACTTCACTAATATACTACTTTATAATCATATCCATACCACTCACGTAATTTATATATTGCACACAAAGTCACATCACTTAGTGCCATTTATATATACACCAACTTTATCCTACAATCATATATACTTCTAGCATACATCCTCGTCATCTAAAAATTATTTTAATTAAAACATAATAATTAATAAATATATATAAATATATCATAAGAATATAACTAATTTAATTACCAATGCAGCTTCTAACTACAATCAATACAATCACATTAGTACTATATCAACAAGAATCCTGAGTGAGAGTTTAATTTCTATGAATGGTCCTACTAAGCAATCCTCGAAACTTTAACCCAGCTAGAACTTTATTAAACTCACACAATATCGAGGCAGAATAAAACTAATTCAAATATGCAAATTTAACTCTTATCAAACACAACCCCTTAAACAAATAATTATAAAACCTAAAAAATCTTCCTATTTCAATACACAGTATCACATATCATAAAGCTATTACATTTCAGATTTGAGAATTACAATAAACATCGCCATTAACATGGAGTATATTTATACTGGCTGCATAATAATCGATAAAAACATTTATAACCGGAGTGAACGTAGTACTATGAAAGATAATCTTCATTATATATCCCATCCCGCCTTATTCTGCACTGAACCTATCCACCACTAGTATGACTTCGAAAGCTGGAACGTATTAGTTAGCTTATTGCCTATTACTTCACCATTTCATCTCCACAGAACTTCACCAACGAGAGAGATTAGAGGAACAGAAGAGCTAAATCTATAAGACACTAATAATGCGAGGTATACGAGAAAGTCTAAACAAGCAGAAGTCAGTCACCACTCAATCTATACCAAGATTGAGAGAATTACTTGAGAGCTCAACACTTAAAAGAATGTAGAAGAAGATAACGGAGCCGTAGCACCACATCAGTGCGTACGCACAAAAATATTGAACTTTGCAACAAAACATTCAAGGAGAACCAGGAACTCCACTGCACAATACCAAAAAACTCTACAGAAGAGTTGATATAGAGGAAGCAATAGATACTCCATAAAGAAAGTATGCGAAATCACAGCACAGTTTAATCGTCCGCCTAATATATAAGTCTCAGAGTCACATCACAGATAGACCATGGGGACATAGTGCTCTATGGATGTCTAAATGTATTCCCCGTCAAGAATGGACATCCTTGTTCCTCTTGGGGAACCGACGGGGTCTAGCCTATCATGAAAGGAAAGTGCGGTTCTCCTTTTAGCTTCCACGGGATGGCAGGAACCGCTCCACCATTCTCTCGATTCTCCTAACCTCTCCAGGCGCGATAACGTCTCACAATCTCAACCTTAGTGTCACTGATAACAATAAAAGTTAGAAAAGAGTAAGCAACTTATCCTATTGTTATACACACACATTGAATGTGCGTCACTCTACACTATAATACTACCAGTGTTGACTATCTGAACCGAGTCCGCACCGGCAACATTCTGCGAGGACTATGATCCGGAACGATGACATCGCCACTTTAGTTTACACGCTTGAACTTTGGGAGAGGGGAGTCATCCCGTGCGAGAGGAAACGAACGTGAGATGGCAGAGTTCTCCTTGTTTAGTCATCATCGTAGTCAAGAAACTCACGAGCATCTGGTTTACATCTCAGAAGTTCAAACCGCACAGATGGATATATACTATATATATATATATATATATATACTCAAATATTATATACTTTTACCAGACTTACTATTTATAATTCTTACCAAACGCATTATCAACTAATCGTTACAATTTATTACATTATAACTTTTATTGATTCCTATCAGTTAAAAGTACTTCATACTAAAAATAACTACATATCACTAACCCTGCCATAGAGCTTCTCTAGAAACTTGAAACCACCTATATATAATATTATATCAGGCTAATGATCTATACATTTGTCGCTTCGTTAGCGAGAGTACTAGATTTCCCTTAGTAAATACTGCTTTCAACTATTCTATAGTTTATATAATCAATTTTGGCTACTTTAATTCATAAATCTCGCCAATACTCCGATACTACGTTTGATAGACTCGAATATCTCGAGATATAATTTTCAGTCGAAGTTTACAAATATAACCAAGAAGGTATTCTGTCACTTTCCGCCATGATTATCTAAGGCAGCTGCGTAACACCCTTGTACCACCCTACTTCATATTACTTCCCCCATAGAACCCCTTGTTTCTTCTTCCCTCACTATAGTAATCCCTACAAGAAGGCTTGATAGGCTACGGTCCTAGAGTAAGTCCAGTGTCAGAGCGAGTGAAAAAAAGGAAGTCGCGTCACACACTCTACCATCACGCTATGTCTCTGAACACACAGCGGAATCGAAGGTTGACGAACAAGCGTGATAAAGGACTGCGGAAAAAAGAAATACACGAACACTCACCAGAATTGAGCACTATATCTACCTGTCAAGACTGACCGAAATAGGAACAGGACAAGAGCCGTGTAGACTCATGGAAATTAAAAATCTAGAATGTGTTGGGGTTTGTAGGTGAGGTACCCTGGATGACATGGGGACTAAGAGGGAGCATTATCTCAACAGACTTATAAGTCCTCAATGATCCCTTACAAATGCGAGACCGTTAATGAAAGGTAGAGAGGAGGAATAGCTGAGAGCATCACGGACGTCGTGCGTCGATCAATCCAAGAATCAACCGGAACTCTACGTGAGCATGTTAATGGAATAAGTTCTCTAGTAAATGAAAGATACTCACAGATTTCTCACACCGAAAAATGTACTAACACGATTTGTACTGCTTTATTTTTGTTTTTTCAGGTGTAACAACTGCCTATTTCACAGAATGAACAAGAAGTACAACTTTAGCATAATTGAAGCAACATGAAAGTTCTGTACCTTAAACACGTCGCATTATTTGAACCTATCCGAAAAAGCCAAGAGAAGTTGTAAAAGACGGTTATCAGAAGGTAGAAGTCGATATATAAACATAAGATACCAACGCCACGAGTTGGTAACATATATATATAATTTATATATATATATAGTTATTATATATGTAGTATATATAGTAATAACTATAGTAATGGTAGTATTGAATAGATAAATAATATTTTGTGGGCCGGTGAACGAACCTATTAGACCCTCCGCATTCAGAGGAGAAAATTGAAGAGATGGAGCTTTGACGACATGAGTCAGTTATAGATAGAGCGTAGACTGGGAATGATCCGAGGTACGAGACCATCACCAACCCTGAAAAGAAGAGCGAGTACAGAGGTGAATATGCCGCGTCATCCAAGGTGCCGTCGTAAGTGACTAGAGAAATCTCTAAAAAGCAAATCACCATGAGACGACACTACATCTCAAAAGATAGACAGTTACACGTCACATCTTGAACTTCCAGCAGCTGTAGAATGTATTACGAGTACCAGATGACTAACGCGGCATGCTCGCGTCACATGAGACCAGACCGATCCGGGTTAGTCGGAAAGACTTCATTTTGTGTATGTTACACGTTGGCTAAATGTGCGAAGAAGATGCAGGGTGTGTCCGACAGAAGAATTGTCTGGAGGCGAGAGGCCACTCTTATTAAATTCAATGGCTCGATAATCGCCATTGAAAATTGTAACCAATTAGGGGTTATGTGTAATACTCGCATGTATTGATAAAGCTAAACATCTTAATATAAACCTACCAGTGGGTAACTGAGTGTGTGTGTTAATGAGATATTTCGATGCATTGAGGAGCATTCAGTATGGGGGCCGTTTTTTTAACGAGCGGCGATGGAGAACGAGAGTACCTAAACCGTGGCAGCAGGGAAATTCGGTAGTCGCACCCCGAACACATTGACAGGATTGAGAGAGTGAACGTGTTTACTTTCAAGGCAGAAATGGAGTCTATGCCTCGCCACTAACCATCGCGATTGGTACAGAGCATCAAATCCTCGAGATGGCAGCATTTTCAAGAGTAACATTGATTGAACCGAAAGGGGTAGTATTGTGAAGTACCCTGCCGTTCCCCAGAACCTACCCGCACTGGACTTCTTTTTAGGGAGAATACAACTCAAAGACAGATGCTTCCTATGTGCTGCAACTGGAGAGAATCGATGATAATAAGACATTGAAGAAATTGCGAATATGAAGAAATGCATCAATGTGAATAGGCTGGACAACTCCTAACAAATGGAAGCTGTTTGTCCGTGTTCGAAGATTTGGGCGTAACTTGTTCTTCCATTGTGTTCGTCAGTCCATTCAGCTTGTCTGGACTAATGTGTTCATGCAAATTTTAAGAGACATTTATAAAACACATGATTCTTTTAAAATAATTGTGGTATAAGGTTCTGTAATTCAAGCACTTTTTAACTTGAACTATCTTGGGTTCATCAAATAAAAGTGTATAGTATAGTCTTAATCAAAGTGTTAATGAGCATTAGTTTGGAGACATCACCACTGTATGGCGACTGTAAGTCTTTATCCAAAGTGTTGTACATTATTTTTGAGCACCCTGTAGTTGCGATAACGCTGAATACGCGTAAGAGTGAAAAACATTGAGCTTAATCACAATGTTTTTCACTGCGCCGAGCATCATGAGAAAACGCAGTTGGAGGAACCTAATGGTACATTCACGGAAGTTCTGCGAGAGCCAGACGTCGATGACTGCGGGCTGAAAGGGATAACGGAAAATTAAATGGGTGAGAATGATGAAAACGTCTGCATGTTGGAATCAGTAGAGAAGGAGTAGGAGATGGTAACAGGAAATTTAAGTGAAAGAGAAAGATAGAAACGTTTGTGGGGAAGATAACCTGATCAACTTCCTGCGATGAGAAACAAGCATGTGCTGTTTATGGATATCTATTCTTCAATACATGAGATGAAAAGTCAAAAAGAATGAACGTGGATAAAAGGTGGCCAGGTGAGTGGAGGTAAACAGAGATATATGACGGAAAGAAGATCAAAATGATTGACATTCTTGGAAAATAATTAGATGTTTGAAGATGTGAAAAGCTTACTCACGATTTCATTATATTCAGACCTGAAGAAGAAATTGTATTGGGTAGATACTTGATTTGGAAAAGCACAAGAAGAAACTCAGGGAAAAAGATAACAGGAGAGAGTAGAGTGCTGATTAGGGAAAGTGGAGCCTGAGAAGTGATGATGGCTGTGCCGTAGACTGTTTTATAGTGAAAAACTCACACAAAGAATTAAATTGAAAGGACAAAAGAACAAGACCACGGGAGGAGAGTTTGGGAGATCCATTAAACAAGTAAGTAGATCCTTAATTTGGGCAAGCGAAATATAGGTAGGAAGAAAAAGTTCGCAGGAGCGGTGGACCGATAAGAAGAAAGGACGGCGAGAAAGTGAGAAAAGAGGGAGATGTAATGTGAAACTCCAGAAGAAAGCCAAAAACACAAAAGAATATTGATGCCGAATATGATGGTGATAGGAGTGAAGAAGAACGGTAGGGAGATCAGAAAATGAGAATATGTATATACGGCGAAGCAAACCAAGCAGACAGATGGTAAAAGCAAGAGATGAGACAATACGTTGTATGGAAGAACGGAGAATACATGAAAGAAGGGATACAATCAGGGCAGGAAAAAGACTCTGATGATGGAGGGGCCATAGTATGCATGAAGAGGTGTAATAAAGAGAAAGCTGCTAAGATGTGTATATTATGTTCTGATATATGAGGGAGAATCGTCGTTGGCGTAGCACGCGCAGATGAGGGAGCCTAAAGCAGAGGAGAGTAGATGGAGACGAGTACCCTCTTCAGAGGAATTATGAGAGCGTAGAGGAAAGGAGAGGGATGGACGAAACTACCTGAGTAAGTAAACAGGAACATAGGAAATTGGAATGATGAGAGACATGAGAGAAAGTGAATAGAAGCCAACAGTAGAATACTAAAAAATGGAAAAGCTGCAGCGCCCCTAGTCGACGGAGCGGAATAGCATGTAACTCATTCAAGAATAGGAGAAGGAATAAGCTAAAGTGAGTTTTTGACAATGCTGAGATTCTTGCTAACAGCAAGCCGATAAGGAATATGTAAATCCGACAAAATATCATCAGAATGGAGGAAAACAATAATCTGTCCGATACATAAGAAGGGGGAGATAGAGGAATATGAGGAAATTATTATAGGTGCATAATAGGATTGAAAGATGGGGTTATGTGAGGAGATATGACTTGGAGATGACGTTGGATATAATAAGATTGAGGATGAAGTCGCAGATCAAAATTGGAGAAATGAGTCACGCACGGTTTCAGACTCAGGGAAAAAGTATCCACTGTACCTAACATTTTCACCATGAAGATGCTAACAGAACATATCATAAGATTGGAATAAGAAAGGCGTTAGTTTCTGCATTCATAGACTTGGAAAGCATTCAATAGAATGAAGATATGGGAGCAAATGTGTGGAGTATGTGTTAGAAAGAATCCGATGTATGCATACCAGACAGTATGAAGCAGCCATTAAAAGTATGTATGAAAATCCAATAAATTCGGTTAGAGGAACAGGAAGAGAGAAGTGGTTTGAAGTGAAAACGCGGGTTAGAACAGGAAGTGTACTTGTCACATTGATCTTTGGCACTTTACCTGACAGCTGCTTAAAAAGGATATCATAAAGGGAGAATAAGGGACACACTTTGGTGCGGCAGTACCAAATATCAGGAGCTCAAGACCTGCAAGAAGCTGTGAATAGGTGAAATGAGGTACTGAAAGGGCATGAGAATAAACAGAGGAAACGGAAATAATGGTAATCGCAAGAGAGAGGGAAGAGATAGTAGTGAACATAGAAGAATAAGGCTTAAGCAAGTGAATAGATTTATAATTGGGAGTGGTATTTGATGATCAAGGAAGAAAGATGACGAATTGAAAGGGAGAATTGGGAGATTTTCATAGAAGTGGGAATTCTATACCCCTTGCTAAAGAGAAAAGGATACCAAAGAGTAAAATATTAAATATAAACAATTCTCAAAACAATGACACGCGAGAGAGATCATATACAGCATGAGATAACCGAGCCACTACAACTACCACCAACTAGCCAACTGGCAAACTCAACAATATAGACATGAATCACATAAAACACCAAACACAAAACAAGAATAAGCACAGCAGGCGGTATAATGAAGGGGAGAGATAAACTGACCAGAATGAGACGTCTAGTAATGTAGCTCAATTAGATGGAGATGATAGAGATATGCACTGATATAATGAAATTGAAGAGAAGATAAGAATGGAGTAAGCGAGCTGGTAGAGGAAGTAGAAAACTGGGAGCATTGGAAAGAAAATCCTGTAATTTATTGGAATGAACATACCATGACAGGACCACGAAATCATGAATATTAAAAGTATATATGTAGTTATAAATTTGGAACTATAGTAAAATAGAATGTAAGGGAAAGGGAGAGATAGATTAGATAAGAAGTTTGATGGAGATTGGGTAAAGATCCATCATAGAAGGTATAGTGAATAAAGTAACCTTAGCTATGAGAAGACGAGTGAAGGAGATGATAGATCTGCGATAGTAGTAATAGCTGTATATCGTTAAGAGAAATAAGAAGTTAGAATAGGTAAGTATGAGGAGTGAAACGTATAAACTTTGTAAATGAATAGAATAATTAAGCTGATTAATAATATAGAATATTACTTGACACTGTTTGAAAAACAAGCATGCGCAAATGCCATCCCCTTAAACACATGTTTGAAGTAGGCGTACACTAAATGGATAATTATAATTTATATTATAGAATAACTAATATTAAATTAAAGATAATAATTAAATTAAATCAATAGTCTTTAAAGAATTGATTAAAAAAGAACTTTAAAAATATATTTGGCAAGTTAAACACCAATTCAGACACCAATAATTTATATATATAATAATTGCAGTATACATATATATATAAAAGCCAATCAGTCATAGATATATATATATATATATATATATATATTATATATATTAAGTACACAGGGCTCAAGAAAGAACAGAGAGTGAAGACAAGTGAGAAGCAAGGTAAGAAGACAGAGAGAGAGAGCATGGGTTATGTAGAGCATGAGGAATTGAAAAAGGTAGAGACGAGAGGAGTAACACTAACATTGGCCCCCTCCCCTTCTATGTTCTTATGCGAACAAGAAGCTACTTATCGAGGGTACCTACGTACACCTAGATGCCACGTATACTTTGTACTCTGTAGCAACCAAGAGCTGCTATAGTACCTCTCAATAATATCAACTTTGTAAATATACATCATAATATATAATATATATATTATATTACTGTCACTATTACTTACTATATATCAGTAAATACAATAGCACTATATTAATCAGAGAGAATAATTCATTCATACATTGGACACATGAAGATAATCAATTATAATAATACATAATACACACATCATATCAGACAGTAAACATCGTCATGGAAACAGCAATCAATGAATGAAACATTAAAGAAATATATAATAAGTACCGCGGCATTCAGTGAGTGTTCTTACTACTTCACCACTGAATAGATACGAAAGCGAGACTTGCTACGAGAGTGTAATGCTATGACGTCTCACCGCTTCCATAGGTTCACATCAAGCCAAGAAGACACACTTAAATTCATTACATGTACCATCTGATATTTAAATTAATGTTTAAAAAATGAATTGGATGTACCACATCAAAACTGCGAACGAATATAAAAGCTATTTGATGCATGACTATTACGTCTAGTGAATCTATCCCTACCCCACTATGTAAGTCCCCATAAGAACCTTTGTCTATAAGCGATTTGACCTCATACTCTCTTTTATTTCATGAACATTCCCGACTTCCCCACTTTAGTTAATAACTATTTTCTCGTATCCCCCCCAATGATTAGCGAATATTTCTTTACTAATTCCAATCCATTGATAATTGTGATGATTTGTGAACCACCGCTAAAGGACTGCTTTATAAAATCGTAAAGGATCAATTATTTTTTCAACTCTTTAATTTATTTAATTTTTCTTTATTACATTTTGACATAAAAATGGTTACGGATGTAATTAGTTAACTTGTCAACATTTAGTTAAAATTTTATTTTAAATAAAAAACTAAATGTACAAATTATTATATGTGTCAGGCATTCGTAAATATTTTTTTTTATTTATATTCAATCAAAAATAATGTATGGCAGCTTCTATGTGAGCCGTGGATGGTCCTGTACATTATATGACTTATAAAATGATAATATACTAATATTATTAATATTATGTATAATAAATTAGATATAAAAGTATTTTTTAAATTTTGAAATTAATATAGACGAGAATTAAGTCATTATTTGAACTAATGAGCAAAATATAACATATATATTATAAAATATCCACTCCATGATATGATATAACTACTATAATAATAATACATATATAATTAAATAATACTATATATAACACATCATATGAATATCATATATAATCTAATCTATATAATCGATATATTATAAATATTAATATTTTATTTTATTATTATAATATTAATTAAATCATTTTATTATAGCAAATAAATATAAGTTTCCCACTTTGATGGTCTAAAGTTTGAAATATCCAGTTTTTATGGTACTTATAAATATTCAAAAACGTTTATTAAAAATATTATTATCATTATTCCTATTTACTTATGCACCTCCAAAGAAATTGACGCCTCTTATAAAGTTCATATACCTGTAGTTTACAAATTGATAAATCCCAGTAGTTATCTAACTGGTAGATATAAAGTATTTTAAAACTAAATATATTTATCAACTTTTAATAACATTTTTTATTTTAGTAATACTATAATAACACTTTTAAAGTTATACTATATTAATTAATTTATATATTTATAGAGTATAATATATATTATTGAGATTTACGGTGCTATTATGACAGTCATATATATATTATAATTAATACTATATTTATTAATTTAGTCATATTTTATATATATGTTATTATACTAATTTAGTTATTTAACTCTTTTATATAATGTATGAATATCCAAATATATAACTGATAGTAAGCGGTAGATTTGAACCAAACAGTTGACTAAATATTATTAATTGACGTGAAGTGTATCTAATCAAATAGTAATATTATTAGCATAAGCATTAATCTTTAGTTCACTTTATAGTATATATAAGATATATTTTATTAGAATTACTAAGATATAATTAGGTTTTATCAACTCTAATTGGAGGTAAATAGTTTTATAGGAATATATAAGGCATAAGCAGATAATTAAAGTGAATTATTACCTATTATAGTTTAGTTTAATAAATTATAAGTTTTGTTCATACAAAAGAACTTTACGATCCGTAGTTATTTACCTTTACAAAATATAACTTACGTATTAACAAAACTAGCAAATAACCTTCCTAATTTAAGGTCTTATATATATAGTAATTTTATTATGTATAAAGAATTGTCTATTTTATTGATTTATTAATATTAAGTTAGCATCTTTTTTTTACTTATTAATATATAATTCATATTTAGGTGATCACTAATTACTGAAGAAATTATTTATTGATCTATGTCCTATTTTACTAAGTTATATATATTATAAGTAATATATATTTTTATATTATCTATATTATTTATATCTAACTATTATATATAATAATATTATTTTAAATGACAAATATAAGTTATTAAATTAATATTATTATGACTGAAATGGGCTGTGTGTACCGTGTTGCTAAGAATTCAGATCCGGAGCTTGGGCTAAGTGGCTGGATCCTGTATATAAGCATGAGTAATCACCATAATTTGTTTAATGAACAAACACCCCATAGGAGCTATTGAAAACCAAACATTAAATTTTAGAATCTATACGTTCTTTGTTTTTTGTTAACATAAGCCTTACCAATTACCATAAATTAAACAGTAATTTATAATATAGATGCACCATAATTATATAAAGCGATTATCGATAATATGCTATCTTCAAAATGTTTCGATTTATTTCACCTAGTCTTCAAATTCCAATCAAACACTCAATATTTAAGTTGCATAGATCAGCAACATTGGACAATTAAAATAGCTATTTTTTCCTACATAATCTCTTCTAATTCACCGTTGTGAAAATAGTATAGGTTCCAGTAGAATCTTTCTTTTAATCAATAATATTACCTGCATAAGGCGTTACTATATCAACCCTAAGAGAAAATACTCAACTTATATGTGATTGTTCCGGGAGAATCTTGGTGGCCAAATGAGTCAGGACGAAACGCACAGTAAGCGGCCCATGATCAAACCATTCTTGGAATTTCAGAGTCTTCCATCTAGGGGATGCAATGCAGGAATACTTTCAGCACTATATAAAACGAAATTACACAATAACCACTATTAACTAAGATATAGAGGGTTCTCGGCTCTCTAAATGTAACGCCACGGACGTTTCAACACCATAATAGTGGAGAAATGCAACAGGAAGTATTGAGGAATTAGAATCAGGAGCCTATCCCACACCAGTGTGTAGTAAGCTCTACAACCTCTTTGGGAGATGAAAGCAGGTTCAATTTCATCGCAGAAAGTGGGGCTACGAAATTCTTGAAACTATAACTGCGTTTGAATAACGCCCCGGGGTTTGAGTACAATAAGGAATGAAGTGAATTAACCAACTTGTGGGGTAAATCGCCATTAATAGCGGAGATATAATGTCGCGCTTGATTAACTGTCCACAGTACAAGGCTGTGTGTATTATGATATCTATCGCGTATCAATGTGAAGGTTGCCCGAAAAGTAAGATTTATCTTACATTTTTTATATATCTGGAGGTGTAAGAAATATATTAGTTATTTAATTATAATAGAGCACAATAAATAGCCAACTCAAAATGCTGTAAAAAATACTTAAAATTCTTGATAGGCTATCATACTCTTATATAATAAATATAATGTCAACAAGCTTTTCAAATAAGAAAATCAATGAGAATAATAAATTAGAATACGTTGAGTCAACAGTAAGAGAATAATTCCAAACAAGGGATACTATAAGTATTAGTTGAATAAGTTGTACTCTGTTTAAAATATGTTAAGGAAGAAAAGTGCCTTAATGACGCTCAGAATAATGATTATAAATACCTTTATATCTGTAAACGATTGATAAATATTATTAGAAGAAATTAAGCCTTATCATACAATGACCTAACTTACAACCAGATCATTATACCAAAATATTGGAATAGAAATA
>JABUQX010078299.1:0-2500 GCA_015478945.1 Trachelipus rathkii
CGTAGATCATTGCGCTCCTCCCTTGGTCATTTCCTCCAATGCCAATTCTGATTCACTCCATATTCCTACTGTTTCTTATTCGTCTTCGGTTCTTGCTACTACAACGGTTTCTCCTTCTGTTCCTATTTCTGTTGATTCTTCTTCTGTTTCTATTCCTGAAGTTAATGCTGTTCTTCCAGGTTCGCTTTTACGTATATTTGATGGTGATTCTAAACGGTTTTTCCTAATTGACTCTGGCAGTAGTTTCTCTATTTTGAATGTTCATGGTTTTTGTTCTTCCCTTCCACCTGTTGTTTCTCATTTACAGGCTGCTAATGGTTCTAGCATTGCTGTCTATGGTGAACAACTCCTTACTTTATCTATTGGCCTGCGTCGTTCTTTCCGTTGGACTTTTCTCTTGGCCGATGTTACACAAAACATCATTGGTGCTGATTTTCTAAGTCATTTCAATATTCTTATTGACATGGCCAATAGTCGTCTACTTGATGACACTACTTCTCTTTCTTGTAATGCTGTTCTTTTTGATTCTTCTATTTATGGTATCAATCTTCCTGATTCCTCCTCTTATTCTTCTTTTCACGCTCTTTTGCATTCTGAATTTTCTGACTTAATCCAACCTATTTCTAATCTTTCTCCTGCGTCTCACCATGTAATGCATTACATTGAGACAAAGGGTAGTCCTCCTGTTTGCAAGGCTCGCAGACTTTCTCCAGAAATGTTAAAGATTGCGCGTGTTGAATTTGACATGCTTCTGGAAAAGGGTATTGTTTCCCCTTCTACTTCTCCTTACGCTTCTCCGCTTCACATTGTTAAAAAAGGGCCAGATTCTTTTCGTTTTGTTGGGGACTACAGGTTACTAAATTCTAAAACTGTTGCTGATACTTATTCTATTCCTCACCTTCATGATTTTACTTCTTCTCTAAATGGATGCACCATTTTTTCTTCTCTTGACTTAAAATCTGCATTCCTTCAAATTCCTGTTAATCCTGATGATCGTCCTAAAACTTGTATTGCAACTCCTTTTGGCAATTTTATGTATAACTTTATGCCATTTGGTCTTCGTAATGCCAGTGCTACTTTTCAACGTTTGATAGATCATGTTTTACGTGGTTTACCCTTTGTATATGCTTACATTGATGATCTATTAGTTGCTTCTCGTTCTCCGGAGGAGCATCTTTCTCATCTTCGTACTGTTTTCTCTCGTTTATCTCAAGCTGGACTTCGTTTAAATTTCGAGAAATGCATTTTGGGTGCTGCTTCTCTTCATTTTCTTGGCCATAAAATTTCTTCTTCTGGTCTTTCTCCACTACCTGATCGTGTTTCTGCTATTCGTGATTATCCTCTTCCTACCACTCAGAAAGATCTTCGTGCTTACCTAGGTCTCCTTAATTTTTATCGTCGTTTCCTCCCCAAGGCTGCTGCCATATTAGCTCCAGTTACTGCTTTGCTTGTTCAAGGTCGTCGGGGCAGCTCGACAATGGTTAATTGGACTGATGCTGCGTGTGAGGCTTTTGAACAGAGTAAAACTTTATTGGTCAACAACACTCTTCTTGTTTTTCCTGAACACGGTGCTGAAACTCGCCTATTTGTAGACGCCAGTGATTATGCTGTAGGAGCTTCACTAGAGCAACTGCAAAATGGTGCTTGGCTTCCTCTCGCTTTTTATTCTCAGAAACTTCCTCCTGCTGTCACTCGCTATAGTACTTTTGGTCGTGAGCTATTTGCTGTATATTCTTCAATTAAATACTTTAGATATTTTCTTGAAGGTCGTCAGTTTTATGTTCTCACGGATCATAAACCACTCACTTCTGCTATTACTTCTGTTTCTTTACACTATTCTCCTCGTGAATTTCGTCATCTGGATTTTATTGCCCAATTTACTACTGATCTTCGTCACATTCCTGGTCGTGATAACTCTAGTGCTGATGCTTTATCTCGTATCCAGGTAAATGCGGTTACGCCTTTGCCTACATTAGACTACTCTGCTATGTCGGTTGCTCAAATGGGGGAGGATCTTATTCTTCCTGCTGATACTTCTATCAAACTTCAAACTCTTTCTTTACCTGATTCTACTGTTCCTTTAATTTGTGACATTTCTACTGGCAGAGTCCGTCCTTTTGTTCCTTCTGCTTTTCGGAAACAGGTTTTTCTTACCCTTCATTCTCTTTCTCATCCTGGTATTCGTGGTTCTCAAAAACTTTTATCCTCTCGTTTTTTTTGGCCTAACATGCATACTGACATCTCGTTTTGGGCTCGTTCATGTATTGCTTGTCAAAAAACCAAAGTTCATAGACATACTAAACCTCCTTTAGGTTCATTTCCTTTACCCTCTTGTCGTTTTGATCGTCTTCATCTTGATCTTTGCGGCCCTCTTCCGCCTTCGCGTGGGTGTACTTATTTATTGACTATGGTTGACAGATATACTCGTTGGCCTGAAGTTATTCCTCTTTCTTCTCCTACTGCGGAAAATATTGCTACGGCTTTTCTTACTAATTGGGTG
>JABUQX010078299.1:7500-32025 GCA_015478945.1 Trachelipus rathkii
AATTCAGTAATGATGTATTCACTGGGGAGAAAATTAACATAAAAAAAACTTTTTATAAGGAATAAATATCGATATTTATCGTCTAAACTAAACCGCCGTTCCCCATTCGTGGTTTACTAACAATTAATTATAGTAATCTTTAATTATTTTCAATTTTTGAATAAGAATAACAGAATATTCTTTAATAACTTGTATACATATCAATGCCCATAACACACAACTACACTACACAATAGTATATATAATAATATAATATATATAATATTGTATAAATATATATTACTATTATATATCAACATATACGATTATAACATGCTTGAAAGTATTGCACATCACAACATATATATATAATATATAGTATATATAATATATTAATTATATTAATAGTATATAAATATACCATTAATTGATAATATAATATAATTAATCAATTATCTCTATTTATATTATGGGACCTAAATGAGTTATATAAATATTATTTATTTATTATTACCATCTAATTTTCTTAAAGAAAACTTAGTAATAACTATAAAAAACGTTTGTAATAATATATCCAATAACTATATCCATTATTTTTTACCCTAAAATTTGAGGCATAACCATAAATACCAAAAAAGTATTAAATATAAGGAGTATATTACTATCTCGTAGATGTAAGTACTCCTACGGGGAAACGCTGACACTCAGTGCAGATACTGTTGTTTTCATTGAAACTGAGACCATATAATTTGGACTCAAAGTGACGTTATAGCAGATAAAGTTAATAAAAATTACAAATGAGTACAAAGAAAATTTATCAGTTAATATACTGTAATGCAATGCGGTACCTATTCAGCGAGATACACCAGGTTATTTACCATAATTTAATAATCAAGTACAAGCTGAGAGCAATTGAGAAGAATAATAAATAAAATCAATAAATTAATTTTAAACACACAAAAATAGCGTAATGAATGATTATATCAATCGAAATATTGTTTACCGTTTAAAACTTTAGTAAATACGTTAATATATATTATTATTATGAGATAATTACCATTATTTATTATTATTCATGATTTTATTATTATTATTATATTATTATTATTATTATTAATTCTAATCATAAGCACTTCATATATAAATGTAGAGTGTGATTCTATGGTATATCTTTTAAAATTTATATTTTATAATTTAAATCAAAATAATGATAAGCTTAACTAGATTATTTTCACTTAAATATTCTCTATGATATTTTTTAATATATATACTCTATCACACAGTAGATAAACTAGTTAGAAAAATTAATTAATAAAGTTATATCATGATCATGGTTATGTATTTATCTTGGGGATGAGTGCCATGCGTATCAAGATTATTATTATGGGCTACTTAAATTTTCATTGAATGTGCGGAATGTTCATAGAGAATAATCATAGACGAGATTACAGTGCTATTACGAGAGCATTTATTGCGTCTCTCTGTCCTTAAGGAAGAAAAGTCTTCAATATTCTGTGACTCAATTAATCTAGATAAGTTTATCTAATTTAATTTATGAAGTAATATATCTGAGTATTTTATATTTAAATTAATGTGAATATAGTAATTATACCAACACTGATTATTATTATTATTAGTACAAGCAATATTAATAATATATTAATTATTTATATCTAGTTAAATTAATTTATTATTAATATTATTATTATTCATAATAGATAGTATTTATTTGATTATATAAAATATAAATTATTTGAGAAATATTAATTATTAATATTGATATTATTGGTTATTATCTTATTACCTCATATACATTATATTAGGTGAGTTAAGCGATTTAATTATATTTTATAATTATTAGTTTTATTATAATAATATACTTATTTATGTTAGTTTATAATTTGTAATTCTTTTTTAGCAGTAAAAATTTGTTTTTATTTTTCTGTTATTTTTATTTTATAAATGATAAGAAAAAAAGCCCCCCTATGTGATTTTTATTTATTTATTCATGTTTTTTTGTATTAAAAAACTCATAAATTTAATATTTTTATTGTGATTAAATTTTTATTATTTACATGATTTGGATGTATACTAATTTTTATGATGTTAACATAAAATGAGGGGCGACGCGCAGACAGTAATAAGTCTCAATAAATGTAGTATGGCCTATATTATTACTGGTTTCTTTAACATCATAGTAACCACAAAAGGTAAACTGTAAAATCTTCTTTCATATGAAAAATTTTTTATAACAAGTTTTTCTGCAGAGTGTAGAAATTTTGTCAAAGGTCTCCTGGTCACAACCAGAAATTTTACTCCAGGTCTACGCCAACTTTTCATTTACTATATGACCTTTTTCTACATTCCACTCATTTTACCGGTCTCTGGTACGCGAGCGCAATGTCCAGCCTCCTTTGAAACAGTCCACACAATGGAGCGGTTCTCAGAGACCCCTATTGTGAGCTACCATAAGTAAACCATACCACTAAAAAAAAGAACAATTAAACGATCACAACACTTTCCTATATGTATATTCAGATAGAAATTTCATAGAAATATGAGGAACGAGTTTATAAAATTACGAGCCAATCAGTAAAAAAATTTAGATCATTTCTCTATTAAAATTTTAAAGATTTGGTATAATTGAAGTTTAAAGCCTCATCAAAAGTTAACACTTATTTGTCTCATCTTTCAATGTAGGTCCTCGGAGTATGGGCATAGAAAGGGAAGCGTGGTATCAAGTCTCTGTAAGATAAACACAGCGGCGTGGAGAGCTTTTTAAGTTCATTATAAATGCAGTTATTAATTTCTGCCAATATTGTGGCCTGCAATTGAGTGATACTTGAGGTTCACCAACAGGCAATGAGCACCCATAGAAGTATCGTTACGGCAGGCGACGGAAGTATACTTTGTTATATTTAATAAATGTCATTTAACATCAAGAAGCTTCGGTATTGGATAATGCTATTTTTTAAACAAGTGATTTCAGTTATAATTTTATAACTTCAAAGGAATCTTTTATGTTTATATGATGTGTTCCGTGTTAGATAGTGAAGTAGTGTGGATGTTGTGTGGCCCTTATTATTCTGTAGATGTTCTAATCGTTGATCACTACACCAATATCATTAATCTCACGTATTTTAGAAGTGGAAGGTGGTTGTTATTTTGTGAGAGAGTCGAGATTTGTAATGGTAGGTCACAATTAGCATCATGTGATAACACTTTAGAATTCTCTCTAACTCTGGTCGGTGGAATGAAGTATATAATTATCATAATAGTAGATTTTTGGGAAATTAGCAACCAGGATTGTAATACAGTCTGTTGTTATTGGTGAAGCCTACCCAATAAAGACCTATACACCTCTAGTGTGGAGAATATTCATAAATTTATTAGGTTATAAGCAGCTTCTTAGTTGCAAGATCAATTATTATATAGATATTTAAAATTTGTTTTATTAGGAGTAAGGGATACTATATATAAATAGTAGATTATTTCGAAGTGTAAATTATCTAACAATTTCTAATTTGGATATTTCAATCTCAATTGCAGTTACTAATAAGTATAATTACTAATAATTTCCCATAAATATTAGTATATAGCAATAATATATTACGAAATATTTATAAGTATTGATATAGGGAAATAGTGTATCTATAATTTTACAAGGAGGAAAGTATATAAGTATCTGTCGGACGATAGCTAGATGTTTTTACATGGTAGGCATAAGTATAAAATAAAAGATATAAGATGTTGAACGTGTATTCATATAGATAGGTAAATAGGTAGACAAAAAGATAGTATATAAATAAATTAATATCTACGTCAAAAATGGTGGAACAAGGAAGTATAGTGATTATATCTAAACTACTAATAGTACTAAGAATATTACGAATATGTATTAAAATCTTACGAACCTAATTATTATAGTGAGTAACATCACAACTAATATATAACGGTGAAACTCAGCATAGCGCAAATATATATAAACGGAGGAAGATAAGGAGTAAGTATGCTATATACTATATAACGTAACAGAGTATAATGATAAAATATACTATGAATACCGAATATGAGTATGAACTGAGACCGATTAGCATAATATTAGTAATTATTAGACTATATGATTACCGAGCTAAGACGTACTGTGTAGTAAATCAGCAACTCAATAATCCTGTAGTTAGGCAGTAAGGTGAGAGAAAAGGCATATAATATCATTAAAAGTAATTATATTAAATATAAAAACTAGAAACGTGTAACATAATCAGAATACTGGCATAGAGCGCTTGATTAAGAAAATTAAAACCAATAGAAATAATCGATGAAAGTGTAACGTAGTCAGCATATATAAATTATAAGATAGAAATTATAGTAGCGCCTATGAAAGATAAATTCAGAATACTTCTGTATATTAAGAATGGTTGTATGTCGTGTGATGATGCTCGCGCTCTGATGCCCGGTTACTATGATAATATAAACGGTCATAGGATAATACTGGGGGCCACTGAGACGTCAGGAGATACGAGACACCATTCTAGGGCATACCACCTAGATCTAGATGAGTCATTGGCTACCATGGCCACCGTAGAAATTCGTTGATTAGTGAGAGACTATTGAGAGTCCTATATCTACTTCTGCCCGCTGATTAGTCATGAAGCCGAATACGCCAGGTTCCCAGCCGGATGAGTAAATCTTATTCTATCAATGGTTATAGCAACGAATATCAGAGATAACTAAACTTTTTCTATATACCGATGATGAAATGATAATAATAAACATATAGAATTATAATATAGATCTTTTGTGATACGAATCATGATATAAATTATAATTGGGTCACTTTATAATCAGGAGAACGTCATATAGTAGTGATTCTTCAGTATACGAGACCTTTAAACACTCACGTGATAGGGATCACGTTGAACGGTGAGTGAAAATTAAATTATATATTTTTCCTATGGGAAAGATATAGAGTAAACGTATTTTCCTCATATACAGAGTAAATCAGTCACTAATATATAGTATATATATATATATATATTATTATATTATATATATATTATATATATAAAGCTATATATATATATATATATATATAGTAGTATATATATAATATGTATATATATATATATATATATATATATATATATATATATATATAATCATTGGAAATTAAAATTAAATAGCAAGTGAAACACGGTTTTCCAAAGAAATAACAACAAATAATCTAGTTTATATTAGGCAACATCTCACGAACGCAAAGGGCGAATAACGACGCCGTCGAGACAAGGCGCGCCGCGGCATTACATATCAATTGAGCATAGTATGAAAGATTGACAATATCTATCTTCAGGCTACGCCTACGTTCGTAAGGCCTAAGTTAACACAGGATTGATAGGCAGAAGCCAAGAGCATACAAGTAGCTTCATTTTTTGTGGATATTATTTTGCGGTTCAAGATTTTGTAGCATTAAGTTATTCTTCATATGTCAGTATTATACCTTAAAATGTTTCTTTATAGTTTTCTAATTATTGTATTATTTGTAAGTATATATTTGTTCATAAAGAACACTATCATACAAATCAGGCACTGCATAGCCCCAACCGACCTAATCCGCTTAACTGAAGCAACAATTGGAGATATAACACTAATAATGGTTACTATTATATATAATATATCTAAATTAAAGAGAAAATTCACAGGTATTAAACAAGGAGTTATGTATAGGTATAAAATATATGTAATATAGTGTAGAATGAAGTCAACTATAGATATCATAATCAACATGTATATTAGTTAATTAAAGGATTATTATACTTCACTTATTATACTACGTATCACCTAGAGATATAATTCAAACTAAGTATACATATTAATATATTATATATATATTTTCGATCATTATGAGGTCTTAAGTTAAATATTATATGAAATAATAATTTACTGTATAACTATAATATGATAATATATACACGTATGAGAGTATTTACATGATTAAAGCTCTGGACCGAGTTATTAGACATATATAGTTAATGTGTTTGTGTGGTATTATGTATAGTAATGTAATGTGTGAGGCCGAGCGTAGACATGTTCTTGCGCCAGAGTAGAGAGCCGACTGTGGGCGTGGGTTGAATTTATAAGTAAATTGAGATATGAGAGTGGAATAATAAATATGATTCTGTCTCTCCTCCTTTTTGTGCATGCTCGTGCCATTCGACAGTATGCCTTAATAAAATGAAGGATCAATATTATGTGAGGAGGAGATGAGATGCATAAGACCCTGAGGAGATGAAGAGTATCTTACATGATAATACATATTAACTAATCCTCGTCTTTTAACCATTTTTGTGAGAGACTTACCACTCACCTTTAGATAAATGGACGACAAAAGAATGAAGCATTAATCATTTATCTAGATGAAATAAAAGGCAACGACGATCTCAAAAGAACTTCAAATGAAGGGCAAAAGCACCAGTAAAGGAGAATACCATCTCCCTGAACAATATATTGATATAGATTTGTCTTAAGAAATGAATTACATTGCTTAACATTTACATAATTCATATACAGAATCCAAATCTTCTCATCTACATCATTAATTATTTTATCTTCTTTTATAAATCTCAATCTTCTAAAATCAATAATTACCAAAAAACTTCGTCTCGTGCACTCTCTCGATCTCTACTTCAGGTCTCGTTATTCTGCGCGATCCCTCTCTCTATCTCTCGATCACTTTATCTCCGATGCATATCTTCGCCACATCGTCTCAAGTCGAATGTACATGCAAGTCAAATATCGGAATCTTCTTATACTCTCATCTCTCTCACGGCCTAGTACTCATCGATTCGAAAGAGTGACTCTGCAACCAATACTTCTACATCGAATCCCTAAGTCCTCTCCTCCACTCAATCTACTATCTACTATAATATTCATATTCACTTAATCAATATTATCATATAAACCTTATTATCATATACAAATAGGATACTATAATACTATATAGTATAAAAAACTAATATATCATTGATGATATATATACAGATAACTAAATAGGTCATTAATAATATATATAGTTTACATATATAAGAACCAATAAGTTTGAATATATAATATATTTACATTAATATATCATATCAATAAAAGAACTATACAACACATACCGTTAGGAGTGTAGTATACTACAATTATATAGGTACGTAAGGGTAACGTATCTTATAATCACTACTACTAGTATATATATTATATATACTAGTATATAATATATATAATATTACACATAACACATATATAATATGTACGTTAAAATAAGTGTAAATACTTGATAGTGAGGAATCAAGCTATGTAAATGATGTTATGTATGAATATAATATGTGAACTATGTGAAATTTGAGATATCAGTATATATATTATATAATAATAGATATATAATATATATATTAATATATTATACAGGTATATATACCAACAATTCAATTAATATGTAATATCCTCACAATACTCAATCATAAACAATGTATTGTAACTTATATATACTATCAAAGAAAATCATACATAATAAAAACACTATTTACTATATATATATAAAATTTATTATAAGATAAAAAGTAGAAGATGCCACGAATAGGATAGACATACTCTTGTTGATATGTCAAAGTTAAAGTATAATATTAATAGAAGGGGATAATACTTATATGGGTCTCACTAAGAAGCTGACGAAAGAATATTATAATCGCGTCAAATCATAGCCTTCTAAACAGGGAAAGAAGCAAGTAAAGATACCTATTACTAAAAAAGTGTATTCATAGCCACAAGATTACTTACTACAATGTCAATATTATTGAAACTAAATAATAACTAAACTATTATAATAGTATTACTAAATAAGTAAGATTTAAAGAAAAGAATAAAAGAAAAGTTGATATTGTAATATAATATACTAACTATAATATTTATATATAGGGTAATAATAAATAAAAAATATATAGATTAATATATAATGTTATACACACAACTGAATAATATTTAAAAACCTTAAATTTTATATTATATAATATATAATAGATTATAGTACTAGTAATAAAACTATTCTTTCAGGACAATCATAAATATCCTATATTGTCGTGTACCTTTTTAAAAGTAATCATACATTATATTTTTACATTATACATATTTTAGTATAAGTACTATATTATAAATAAATATTGAGAGAAATAGTATAATGAAAAATTTTGATCAATTATATCATAAACATATATGTAATTGATATACATGTTTTCATCAGTTTATACCTACCATACTTAATTATATTATAGCTATTTTATGTAAAGTATATAAGCGGCAACCCACCGATTGTGGTAGCATTGAAACAGATGAGGGGAATGCAGCAGGAAGATGGCAAGGAGAATAAACAAGAAATTATGAGCACGAGAGACAAATGAGATGCCATAGAAAGGTGCTGAGAAAGAAGCTATATGGAAGCTAGGAAAATATTGAGTGCTAGGGAAGTAGAGAGAGTAGCTTCATGAGATGAATCAATTATTAGAATCAATACAACATGAAAGGCTGAATAAAAGAAAATAGAGAGCTCAATGTAGCAAAATTTATAAATTTTAGAGACGAAATTAATAATTTATATTTCAGAAAAAAGAAAATAAGTATGAGTTTTATTTTTGGGTGTCTTTTCAAATATAAAATACAATACAAACATAAAAAAGCGGAGCAACAACGACTATTCGATCTTATTATATGTATTAGAAAGTAAAAAGTACAAAAACATTCATTTATGCAGAATTGAAAATATACGTGTTTACAGGAAAAGTCTGAGAAGTATTTGCAGTTGATCTATCGAAGCAAGTAAACCAGGATGATGAATGATTGCCGGCCCAGCCATCAGTTACATGCGGCTAGTCACTGAGAAGATTTTTCTTCTCATAGTATCAACAGTTAAATTGGATGCAAAATCACCCAAAACAAGAGCTAGTCACCGAGGAAAAAGACTCAGCGGTTATTTAAGCGACTTAAGCCTCAGGTAATCGGAATACAAGATCAGGTCTCGTCATTGGTCATCACGAATTAACAGTGTGACGCACCGAGAGCTGTTTACCTTTGATTGTACTTACCGTCTGTAGGACAAAACAGAGGCGAGTAGAATATTATAATACTACACCACTCTCGCAG
The DNA here is from genome assembly GCA_015478945.1 of Trachelipus rathkii. NCBI lineage: Eukaryota > Metazoa > Arthropoda > Malacostraca > Isopoda > Trachelipodidae > Trachelipus > Trachelipus rathkii. The sequence goes on from JABUQX010078299.1 coordinate 16,654, forward strand.
AATTAAGAGACTCTGTCACTGCATGAGAGAGATGTTAGTAAGAATAAGTTAACGACACTGCACAGGATAGATTAGGTAAGCTAGCAGGAGATCCATTTTGTGAGTACCTACCGAGTTTTACAGCGAGTGGCTTTGACCTTTTATATTTGAGCCCAAATTTTTTTAACATGAACAGACCCTTATGGAACCTCTTGTTTGGGACAACATGTTGACACTTGTGGCACTTTGACCTTCTCTTTATGACCTTGAGAGCGCGAGGACGCTTTATTCTGTGGCTGATGCCTGCTTGACAACTGGCAGATTTGACCCCCCCTTCCGAAGAAGGGGGCGAGATGCCCAGACCCATGACTAGATGCATACCATGTCTGTACTAGGCTAACCAAACTCCCTATTATGACCCCTCCTTAGTAGGCACTTAAGCCCCATTTTTTATGAATATGTTTCTGGCCTTCGATTTTCGAGGCTTTTGGCCCGTTGATTATATTCGGTCACTTGATACGTTCACTCAGGAGGTCTATATAATTGGACCGAGTTATTATACAGGCGGTCCTAATGTAGCGTATTCGGTATTTGAGTAGGCAGAAGAATTATTTCATATGAAGCATCAGTCGCAAGTACCAGAGGATGTACCCAGTTGAAGGAAGAACCTGATGAACCATCAATTGTGCCGTCCCTGGTAGGTCACTCCACGTGCTAAAAGTAGGGTCTATGGTAGGCAACCTGACCTGTTTGGGATTCTGTTCCCTAACTTATTCTATTCTGCGCAGTTCACGAACAACACCACAACCTAAGTAAGTCTGGTAGCGCGTCCCCAGTATGGTCGATATGAAAATATAAGTTGGTCAAAAGAGACCACACACACACACACACTTACAACTTTTACACCATCACTAATGAACATACCCACTTCTAATCATAACGACTATAACTTACACTTACTCTTACAGCTCTTCATACTATACACACGTACAAACACAACTGTCACCCTTTGATCTTTCCAGGGGGCCAGGCAATTTTATGCCCAGAGCCTAATATATTCTGGTCCAATACTAACCGGCTAATTTTCTCAAACAGAGGACCTAATCTTAGTTTCTGGACGAACCCTTTGTCTTTCAAGTAGGACAGCATTTTGTAGAACTCCAACATGATTCTGCGGTCAATCCCTTTTGTATCCATGGACAATTTTGGCCATGTCAGCCTTCTTTTATTGACCCTTAGAGTATACGTTCTATTTTGATGCACGCGTCTTGTAAGGAGCGAGCCTATAATGCCACTCTGGCCTAACTTTGCATGGTATCCCAAATCCTTACCGTATATAGGAATAATCCCCAGCTATGAGAGTGGTTCTATTTTAGTGGTGCGAACCAGCTGATATTCTAGAATCGATCGCCAGTGGGCAATGCAGGCTGAGTGAGAACAAGTGGGAGTTGCTGAGTGAAGAGTGACCCCATGAAGTGTCAAGTGCAGTGCCAAGAGTGCCAGTGAGTGCCACATATACCGCCTGTTTCAGGTGCCAAAAGTGAGTGCCACACTGAGTGCCAAACAGAGGTGCCCACTTTTTGTCACCTTGTTATACTAGCACTCGCCTCGCGTCTGGAGATCTAGAAAAGCCCTAGAATATGCAGAGGGTGTATCTCCCTGCTAGGGTAGGGTATAGGTATCGATTGGTGTATATTACAATACAGATTGCTAGATATGCTTCTTATCATACTGCAGATTGTACTTTATTCTACCAACTTATTACAGCGACAGAAGATATATTAATATAATCTAAAAGAAGTTACTACACCATTCTTGAGACAATGTTAGAACTTCTCATCTACGCAACACGTTTACCGGAGTACGGCGTCCGCAGGTGAGCTTATCCGCCTGCGAAACCGCCAGCGGAGCGCCCAGGCAAGGTCCGTCAATATTAGCCTGAGCGCAGAATATAACCTGGCCGCACGACTGCTGCCCTGCAGGCGAGCAAAAATTATTTACAGAGCGTACGCGGCGGAGAACAAGCAGTGCGGCATGCACGCCCGAAAATTATTTCAAACGCAAAGAACCTGAGCGCGATACTGAAAAGAAATTATAGAATCTATCAGAGATATTAATATCCATCTAGGTGGGTCCAAGAGAGGATATATCTCATTGTACAGAATAATACCCCTCATATAGTCATTCTTTTTCTACAATTGTTAGCGAAATTGTATTAAAAACATATCATCATATAACATCGACTATATTAAAGCTAGTAAGGTGTGCGAGTATAAATCAAATAGAGGTGGACCTTTCTCTGCGGGATTTGGTATCCTTTGCTCTTATACTCGCTTTCAAACTGGTGCTATTGAAGCGTGCATGTTTTACTGCTAATTCAAGCTCACATTTTTTCAGTATATCTTGTTTAACGACTTATATTCTTTATTAACTATACATACCTTAAAAGCAGTAAATCAGGTAAGTCGAAGTATAGGTGTTACCTCTCAGACCGGGCCTCCTAACGTAGACTACTCATATAAGATTATACTTAGAGTGTTACACCTGCTTTACTGCCTTTAAACTCTGTTTTACTGCTTACTCACATTTTACTGCTTTACTCATATATTCTTTAACTTAACAATTAGAGAGCGGCTTGAGAGCAGAAAATCGTAAAACTTCAAATAGAAGAGGTTTACCCAAACTACTTTCCAGGAAGAAACCAAGATTCAATTTGGGGAGCAGGAATAGCCAACAGAAAATACGAGGAATGTAGTATGCAATTTATAGTTAAAATCTATACACCTTTAGCTTTACTAGCTGTCATTTAGCAACCACGAAATCAATTGTCTGTAACTCACAATGAGCTTTAACCTTATCAATCATGTTTTTAATACTTTGATACTTATAGAATTCTTAGATTAGTTATGGACCGACCGCATTAACTCAACCACTGATCCTCTTAACTCGCTTAGAACTTCATGTTACAGTTATATTAATTCATTAATGGGTTTTCTTCTATAAGATATATTTAAATTGAATTTGTAGTTTAACAGAAAAACATTATGATATATTTAATTACCATTTTTAAGTTATCTATTTTTATGTCACAATTTTAATTACTTATTATCACTTATTATTATTATAGAAAAATATATAATAGGTAAGGGAAAACACAACGCAGTGTATCTGATATAAACAAATTATATTGTTAATAAAAATTTACGTAGCCAAACTTTTTACTTATAACGACCTTTATAGATTATATAGGCGGAAGTTTTTTATTGGGGGTAATAAGGATCACTCGGCATTTTTTCTATTGTTACTAAGCATGTTATATAACATAATTTTAATAGACTAACATAAATACACTTTATAGACATATGCACTAAAAGATTTATTTAAGAGCACAGTTGCAAAAATGATATTATGCATAAATGTCTTAATTAAAACAAATACATCATTTAAAAGATGAGTCACGTGACCGGTATAATAGATTAATCACGTGGCCTACCAAATTAGAAATATAAGGGTTTGAACAGCGGTAAGACATATATTTGTTACAACGAATCTTACATTATATTATATTCAATTACAGAAATATGGAGTGTATTATACTAAGGATATTTCGCAAGTATAAATTTACTTTATTAGACTCTTAATAAAGTTACCAACATAATTTATGCTGAAAACCACTATCCCGTTTTTTTGGGCGCGATTAAACGGTAACCAAATGATCCTGTGAGGTGTATATGTGACGAGGCATATATGTCATTGAATAATGAAGGCAGGGTATCCTTTCATCGAACAAGAAATCTACAGATTATTTGATCATGTACGTTTAATTATCTGTGAACACCTACATAAATAAGCGAGCGCTTCATTCGGTTATAACACACACCGATTATTATTCTCTTCATTCATCTTTAATAATTCAAAGCGGTGAGATTACGATGAGCATCTGGTCAATTTGATCATAGAGATTTGAAGGATAGCTCAGACAGGATAGAAGAACGAAAACACGTGATGGTGTTTGTAAAGATAATATATCCAAATACAGAGATATAGGTTATGGCCTAAAGGATAGCGGCACTCACTCAAAACCATGTATTAAATGATAGGCGTAAACAAATAAATGCATGAAATGGTCAGCTTGTGGATAATCAAAGGCATAAAAAATGTAAAAAGTACAACTTTCTCCAATGCGTAATGCTTATACAAAGGATTTATAAAAGAGACCATGACGCAAATTCTATCAATAATACAGTAAGTGATTATCATAATATTTAAGGTCTATAGAATATCTTAGTAAAAAGAGGAGACGCAGTAACGTAGATAGAGATTACAGTACTCACGTGAAATATAGAAATTTTACATATCCACGTTATACGTGTTAGGAAGGATGATCCATCTCACGCAAATATACAACTTCAATACCATCTAAGCACCCGAAAGGTATGAAACTTTTATAGGGTGATTTTTTTATATAATCCCACAGAGTAGGAAGCGTCTGTGGTAGACCTTCCATGCAGTAAAACTTTATCTGTGGTAAAAGTTTCACAGTTGCATATACAATTTCCCAGGAGTAAAATTGTTTTTCTAGAAATGAAGGGTACGAATAATCTTTGAGTGAATAATATAGAATTATCTTAAAGATTTCCAACACTCTCACTTAATATAGAGGATAATGTGTGACAGATAGAGTATAATTAAGGGTTCTAAAATTCCTTAAAGATGATGATAAGTACGTATATATTAATGACTAACAAATTGTCCAAAAAATGCCCTGAGTTTGATAATAAAATATTGTTACTTCACTTTCTGACATAGAGATAAGCCTCCCAACTAATTATTGATTAGAGAATCATGGATGTCTAGGACATATATACAGCCTGTAGGGCAGTAGGTTTCTTTTTATTTTAAGAGCAATTTAGATTCGACCGTGATCATTAAATGGAGCTATAGTATCTACAGAATTGTTTAGAATAGCATGTCTTTCTGAGAGAAGATATCGGCCATTTCTACGGAGAAAGACTAAAAAAAGGTATAAAGTATTATCATACTTGAAGCCCAAATTTTCATCTAAATAAGTGGCATCTTCGGATCTGTTGAAACTATAAAAACCCGGTGACTTGGAGATGCAGAACGTAATTTAGCGTCAGTCTGATAAGAGGTTTAAACATATGTTTCTATATTAGGCTTCTAATAAGGAATAAAAATATAGCCCTAACGCTGAGTTGACCCTAGTGAAGTGCCGTTAAAGGGATAGACTATGCATCTGAGGTGATAACACTATTATATTCCACGAAAAATTAGGAATTGCTGGTATTATACTAATGAAAATGAGTCAATAAGTTGAACCGATGCCCGAAGTAAAGAAAAGAGCTTCGTGTATCTCATCATAAGGTTTTGTCATATGTCCGAGATTATTTACATGATAAACAGACGACATTAGATATGAATCATAGAGGCCTATATATAGATGCAGACAATGCCAATGATGAATTGAAAGAATCTAAAGGAACGAATCTGTATTGGTATTTGAATGTATACCTCTTGGATTACAGTACGGGGACTAATAAAACCGTTGGTATCCAGCTAACAGATTGCTGAGCTAGAGATCTGTATGTAGGGTTCATGAGAAGAGAATCCATATATTCACTCTTAATAGGACTTAATCAGCAATTAGAGACCAAGGAAGGTATGACAGGAAATGCAACACCTGTGATGATGAATATGACGAAGTTTTTCTTGTCGCATAAATGAGAACATTATATTTCATTGAAAAACAGTTTACTTATATACACGCTAATACACACTTCTATACAGTGAGGAGAAAATTTTACATAAAGTTATAGATCAAAGTATAATAGTCAAATTACAATGCACATTTATAGCTTTATGTCATGCATGATAGAGAGTGGTATGAGGCGCAATATCGCTTAGGTCTTTTTTTCTTTGAGTGACAAATCTTCTTAGCCAGATTGTACCCATCCGTTGTACCTTATTTGAGCGCGTGAATAGACATATTATGATATTACGATGCCACATAACACGGACCATATCTTCTTAACGCAACAGTATATACAATCAATCATCCTATCCTTGAAACCACATATGGCTAATAGCAGTTGATACTTTTTTTAATGGTCACGGTAAAACTATGAGCAGAGAGATTAATTACTCCTGCAGCAATATCTTGAAAGTTGTATCGCAAACCCTGTTTCTTCGATAGGCAGAAGAACTTGTTTTACCTATAATTATTACAAAAAGTAAGAAATAAGTAGCAGTTTACCCCCACCTCCCTGAGTAGAGGCCTGCGACTTCTCCATACGTCTTGGCAACGAAAATCACACCAGCCATACCCCCTTTCCCAAATGGTTGGTCGAAACCACAAACGCAAATTATCATGCATTTTGCGATATAACCTCTGAAATCACTTCCTTTCTCTTCGACAATATGTTACGTATAATTAAAGGAGATATCATTTCTTATAGACTATCCTGTTACACGGAGAAGTTAGTGTTAAGATACCGAATGAAAAAATAATCTGCCATACATACCTCTTATATATATTTATACCATTATGCTGTAAACCTTTGGCATCTAAAACTGCATCTGTTTCTTTCTATTATGAACTTTGCATAACAACTGCTCCGTATGTAAAAGTGGGAAAGGATTCCTATCTCACAATAATACATATCTTTACTGAGTATGCGACCAGCGTACTAGAATCAAAAACATGTAATTCTACCTTCAAAGGTAGATAATGAATCTGTTAAGGTGAAGTTTTGTTATTAGCACTCTAACTTGGTTACAACCCTTCAAGTTTGTGGGAAAAATCATTCCTGCTTCAAAATACAAATAAGCCGGCAGCATTTAGAAATCTTCACAGCCTACAATAAAATATGACATCGATTAACAGAATCTCTAATATTGTATACATCAACTATATAAAGCATGAGCCTATGGGTGGGACGATAATGAGAGAGCAATAGAGAAACTTATCTGACGAGGTTTAAAGAATTAAGTATAAGAGCAAAAATATAACTAAAGAACTAAGCCGAAGAGATCGCGCTGACACTACCTTTTTTGATTCATAGTGGAGTCATAGGTTAGCGGTTAAATTCGTCTACCTCACAGATAGTAGTAAAACCCTCTTCAAACACCCCAGAGCCATAAAAGGCATAGTAGGCCAAAGCATAGATAGACCTCATCGAAGTAACTATACAAGCTCACCATATAAAGATACGAGACTTGCCGCTACTGGATTATGTACTCTCACGTTTGCATGGTCGAGAGTACGACAAGAAAAAAAACCATGACACCGATCATCCGAAGCTTTACACGACTTACTTTTGACTCTCTAAAAATATTACTTACTTTATCTTATCAATAGGTGAACGCATAATCTTCAGTTTTTGTATACCAACACTGATTACAACACAATAGGATTCCAACTTTCCACTCATCACAAGAGAATTCGAAAAAAATGACTGAAAGGACTAGCATGCAGGATAACAATTTGAAATTAAACAAAATAAGTGCACCACCTCAAGCTACATACCTAGAATTCCTTAAGCAAAAAGAGAATCATATCTCTATCGTATGCAATGTAGTCGTATTCACAGTTTTGTAGCAAGTTGTTAAGGTACTTTTTCAATGATCACGAGTATCATTCCACTTGTAATATAGTTTCAACAAATTTCTACAAGTTCTGTAAACACTTCCTATAATTTCTGAAAAAAGATCTTTTTGTAGAGAGTGTAGACACATTTACTAAGTCTTCAGTATTAAGAACGATAAATATAAAGATATGATGTACACAATAAAATAACCTAGACTAACCGATCTGATTAAATAACTCTATTTCAGTTATATGTATACTCGGACATTTCATTACACAGGCTTGTAAGCAATCCGCAACGAGTTTATAAAAGACCTCACGAGGAAAGTATTAACTAATATAGAGGCACTCGAAGACGTGTGCAGAGATAAGATATAAAGAAAAGATGATTCATAACACTCTAACCAATCAATTATAATAAATAATAAGTAAATCAACTTGAGATTTAAGGATTCATTAACCCTTCACTTTAGCTTTACATATACAGTATGTAACAGAATAGACATAGAGATTATCCACTTGCATCATATTAAACATACAAAATATCACTATGAGCTTAGATATATACTATCGGACTCTCTTGAACCATACACTTTGAACCTACCCAATATCATTATTTCAATTTACGTAAGGTGCTAGATTATTGCGTCACGAGTCGAACTTTATTTTTTTAAGAGAGAGAATGTTTTATTACCGAAACTCTCACCCTTTATTAGTGACAGTGATAATTTCACCACTCTAAATCTCCTATATATATATAAACTTTAAGACTATCACGTAAAACGAAAATATGGGGGTATACCGTCATAAAGCTACTTAGCAGAAGAAAATACGGAAAAAAAGACAACAGAGATATTGTGTAACTATTTCAAATAAACTTCCGTAGGTACCATCCTTACCACGGCCTTCATATCATTTTCTGAATCTTTCGTTGGGCATGTACGTAGATACAACACACTAGGAATCGGTACGCTAATTACACCTGTTATTCACGCGTGGAGAAGTAAAACCATCTTTTATTAAGTAATATGTTTCTCTTTATTCAATACCACCAGCTAGGTGTGTTGACTGAATCGCAGCCGTCTATAAGCATTATTAGCCAGTATCGTTATTGCAACATCTTATCCAAAAGGACCGCGTTGTCTTTAATATAGTAAGATCTCCTACTGGTAAGTATTCGTAGCAAGCTAGACGCTTCTAGTCATAAAAGAGAAAGCTAAGATCGTAGCTATAGGATATACATTATCTAAGATATCAGAACATTACCAAAATTGCATTTGATAGCTAAACACACATGAGCCTAATGCAATGCTCTTCTATATAGATCGAATCAACCGACTGTCAGCAGTAGGAGAACCACGATTCTTCCCACTAACGACCGTCTATTAGTTTTATCGAACACGAAAAAAGCGATAATTGTGGTAATAAAGGATGCTTAAAGTAACACAGCACAAACTTGCCCAAGACACAGATCTACACCTTGAAACCAAGCTCTCGATCTCTACCTTAATCTCATTTCTTAGATGAATTTATGTCCAAGAACTGATTAGGTGCTCTCCTCGTCGATCCTCATAGGATATCAAAGTACTGGCAGCTCGCAACATAGATAAATTTCTGAACTTTATCTTTTAAGGTTTATGTAGATCACATAAGAGTATGATCAATTTCTCAATAATAAACAATATTAAATAGATGAGTCATACTATTTTAGTGATGAAAAAACACGACAGTAAAAAGTCATATATTAATAGAAGCTATATTCATTTTCATATACTACTCTGCGTTAATCTATTGTCCCATTAACCTACTAAGTCGAAAACTGAAGAAGGAGCGGACCAGGCTATGGTTTTCTACTAACGTCAGGATATTTTTTATTCTTTACAGGTTTAGTAGAGGAGAGATAAAATTCGTGACCATCTTCGATCTCTAATCTTTGTTATATAGTTGTTTTTAACACTATTTTTTCCGGACTTAAATATTAAGGATATGTAAATAATCCAAATATATTAACGCAAATCTCTAAAGCGATGAAAAACACACTTGTAATCCCATAATTATTATCTTGATTTTTGGTTCCCTCTTTTTATCAGTACTATATATACTGAATTTATAACTTATCTAACATAACACTTTTTATCCTTATGGCCTTCCATTGCTTGCTCACTATGAATCAAGCTATCTAAGAAAAACATATGTTGTGGTATAAAACTTAATAATAATAATAGTATATATTATCTAATATTATTAGGTAGTATATCTGTATAATGAGGTGAGAATCAATTATATTATATTTTATTCCTATTAAAATTTTTAAATTTTTCACAGTATCATACATTTGAAGCTAAATGTACACAATTATTATGATTTCTGAGATTTATTCTACAGGTTCATAATATATTATTTATTTATATTTGAGTATAAATTTCGTATTCTTTTTTTTAATGTACTTGTAAGTTTAAATTATTCTACATCTTCGATGGGGACAAAGTTAATGGATCAAGTCCATGAATTATTTCAAGAAAAACTGGTTTAAAACTCAAATAATTGTATATTGTCAGTCATCTTGCTCACGATCAGACCAATGTCAATTTGGAGTACACTGAGAGAACTATATAGAATCGTCGATGAACAGATTATCTAAATGATAGATACTTAAGTATAATCAATAAAAACTTAAGATTTAACATAATTATTCGATTTCAAGAAGAAAAAGGCATACGAGATAAAACCATTTGTAATAACATAGAATTAATGTAATTATAATACTGAGATGCATAACAGGAATACATTATAATCAATACGGTAAACAAATACAGTAAATTATAACTAAATACGAGAAACCCAGCTATATTTATAACATATATAAAACTCTATCTATACAACTTACACGTAGTAGATTATGAAACTCTTATATACAAAAAGATTAAAAATGCTAACAATATATATATATATATAAAACTGAATAATAATATCATAATTCTGAAAATGTCATAACTATTATGACAATCAACAAAAATACGATTTAATCCAACTAATTTACTATAAATAGGCTGTTATTTTTCTCTTATTAATTTCCTTCTGGTTAAACCTATCTGTTTTAACACTCTATTATAATCTGAAGTCGCTAAAAGAAGTATCCTTGAACTGCGAAATCTACGTTGCGAGAGAGCAGCGTCGAGGACGTAGAAAACTACGGGAGGATAACAGCCACCTCTATCCTAAGTCTGACATAATTAGCGTATTTTGTATTTGAAGATTAATACTTCCTAGGGAAAAATTAAAGTACTGAAAAGTTCTTTCGCACTGAGAGTTTCTCGAATAAGAAGAAGGAGGCTTCTTTGTTTTAGATTACTAACTACTCATCCACTTATTTTAACATGGTACGCTTCTTGCCAGTACGTGAAGAAGTAATGTCTATACAAAATCAACTAAAAATTATTATCGTGAGGTCCTCCGTTGTCTTTGTGATGAAGTTCGATCTGTCCTTTCTTCATTCACAATTAGTATTTGTTCTTTAGAAATATATTGATATTAATTAAATAATGCTATTCCTGATTTGCGAACCTTATTTTAGGTAAGCTCTCCTGCTAGGATAATTTTTATAAATATATCTTCATTTTATTTCACTCTCAAGTCTCTTATCTTCATTAGTATAATGAAACTTTCTACAATACTTCTGTTCAGATGCTAGATTTTTTGGGAAGGGTTACTAGTGAATGTGAATTAGATTTGCATGTTTAAGATCTAAACATTTCTGATTTTTGTATGTCAATCTGATTCGGATATAAGATGCGTTTCTCAAAAGCGTTAATGTTCTGAATTTAATATCTGTACACTTCTTTCTCGTATTTGGTTATCTGTTCATATATTCTATAATTAGGATCATATGAGAATGGTGAAGTTGAGGCCTTAGCCTGAAAAGATAATAATAGAGTTTCGTAACACCATATATATATTGGCATATCATAAAGATTCGAGGTTGGTTATGACAACATTGTTGTTTTGCCTGAATGTGAAAGCATGTGTATATATTGTCAATGTCCAATATATGCATTTTTTATGGTTATATAGATCTTGTCGTCATTATAATGCAAAGGCAGGTTTAATTGTGGATTTAAAGCAGCAGTGATATGGCTGGCTATCATACTAACCAATTCCCCAAAAGAGAGGTTGTGATTGTATTGAATAAGTTTCGCTGAATGAATTCTGTACAGATGCTGTTATTTATTTATATTCTTGGCATACCAATTTTCTCATACTTCAATTATATGTTATGAATTATCAGCAACCTTCTTTTACATCATTGGGGTACAACTCACAGTTATTAGTTGTGTATCGCTTATTCACATCTGAGGAGATAGTAGTATATCGAGTCACTGGATATTATGTTAACTCCACCTCATATCGTCTACTTAGTACATCATTTCATTTTTATTTTTACAGAAATCTTTTTAATAGTAGGGGGGAAAAAAGTTTTTTTAAAATATTAGCGAGATATTTTTTCTATCTTATTTATATTTTTCACGACGTGGAGCTTGACCTTAACATTGTAAGGACTACTTTTGTTAATAGGAAACCATTCTCCTTATATATTCACATTTACAGAATAATTTATTTAACTAATTCCACACCATACCACACTTGGGAAATAATATCTCTTCATCACTTAACTATTACAGATTTAAACACGCTATTTTATTTCACGAAAAGTTCAGCTTTTTTTAATATTTTTTAAGAAATGTTTTTGAATCTGTTTTGAATCAGATGATTTGGACACCCTAGAGCACTCATTATTGAATATCAGAGTATTTGTATATATTCTGAGTTTCTCCACGTCTATCTCATATACGTGAGGAATGTTGACAATAAAGTAGCATTGAGCAACACTGATTCGCTTAGTATCGTTGGAATACAGGGTGGCCGCCGCGCGTGATCTCAAACACTTAGTCATGAAAAGGAGAGAGAATCGGAAGAAAGACACTTTAGTCTAATTTACGAATAACTATTATAACGGAAGGCTAGTAATCTCACTTTGGAAGAGTGGAATACCTTTTGCACGTTAAGTCAGACCATAGCAAACCAATTGAAATTGCTCAATGTCTCTTCTGGCCAAACAACAGAAATACTGGTGTTTAATATAGATAATTCCATTTTCCAATCGCTATATAGCTTGCTTTGAACGAAAAATAATCTCCGAGTGTCTGAATAAAATAAACACAAGATGCGGGCACACGAATCAATTAGATGTGAGAATAAACTGTGAACCTTCTGGACTAATTTGCTGGATTACATAATTTTCTTAGCAAATTAAATTATCTCAAAAACACTGCCACAAAGGGTCAATTGATATTTTTACAAAAGTTCCATTAATTTCCTTTCATAAAATGTAAATAATCATATCTTTCTTATAGAATTCTTTAAATTTTACTATTTCTGATTACGAGTATATTAACACATCCAGATGACTATATTTTACAGGAGGCTTGCTGTCATTAAATGCGCCATTTCCATTATAAGAATATTTAATAATTTAGAAAAGATTTACACCTTTACACATTTAGACCTGTCTCTTCTCAGTTTACAAAAGACTATTTATAAAACGATTTCGGAATCTTAAAATATTCTCCACATCCATATTTCTGTTTATATTATAATTGAATAATGAGAAAATTAGGAAGGTGTAAAGGGAGTAAAGTATTATGTCTTGTATTAAATAAAGTATCCTTCGTACACTTGTATATGACTATAAAATAAAGATTTTTATAATATACAAGAAACCCCACCAACAGTAAATAAACAGGATGTAGAAATCCCATAAGTAAATTATTATTATTTAACTTGAATTTTAGATCTATTTGGAAAACACATATTATGAAACATGATATGTATTTTTCTACATCACTATTTAATATAATAATAAAATAAAATCATAAAATAATAATATTACATAAATAAAATATATAAATAAATATAAAAGTATTAAAAACAACAATAAAAAACATATAAAGATATAAACCAATAGTTAAAATGTAAATATTTATGAGTTTAAGAGAGTAAAAGCAATACGTTTAAAAACAGTATACACTGCAGTAAAAACAATGATCTAAACGCAGTAAAACATCATGAGTTAAGCAGTAAGCAGTAAACAAAAGCATACCAACCCTATGGTGCAGTGTAAACCGCGTTATTGTACTTTCACACCTGCATTATCTAGCGTTGATATGATTGTACCACTCAATTGTTAAATATCAATACATGAGTTTAAATCATAGTAATGTTGAGTTAAAGAGCAGTATCATGAAGTTAACAAAGAGCCATAAAGCAAGTAATAACAATAAGCATATCCATACCTTGGTGCTATAAAAGGATGTGTAACAACTTCTATGATCTAGCTGATATTATACTAGCCTTTAAGAGGTATATTAAAAAGTATAGTTGCATTCAGGTTAATGAAAAATTCGTATAACAATTCGCGATTAGTAAAACATGAAATGATACTCAGTAGTTATGATTCTAGAGAAAGAAACTTCGAGATAGGTATATATACATTGTATTATCCATGATTTTATATATCGACTATCGCACACGCCCGGAGATAGGGATATTTCGGCCTTTAGCACAGAGCCAGCACGCGGCGGCGAGTTCTAAACGCGAATATTGCACCTCATCGGGGGCCGCAACGCAGGCGTTCGCTCGAGATTTATCACGCCGTACACCGATTAGCGCCTGCGTTGACGCTTACACGCTAGTAGCAGGTTTCGCGGCAGCGGAACTACAACATAGAGGAACACCGAGCAGAGTACAGAAACGTATTTGCGTTCACATAGTCCAAAATGTGTAACATCATTAGAACACTCAAATATTCTGCGTGACTAATATATCAGTGGTTAAAAAAAGACTTAAACCATATGATAGAAGCACTCTGACAACTTTTCTTATATTTCGACAAATTTACAAATATCCTCAAACCTTATTTTACACCTAGGAGACACCAACATTATTTTATGGGCCTAACACTAGGCTCAGGGAGCAGAAAAGGCTTGCAACAAATGCACACAGTTGACCACCGACTGTGGACCACACACACTTGCATCCAATGTGGCATCCACAAACTTTGAGCAACTCATCGAACAAGATTCACTTTAGACGATCTCATTGTCACTTATTAGGCAACTCACTCTTTTGCTACATACAAAAATTTCCGGGCACTATCTAAAAATAACTTTCTATTTTATTGATAACAATAATATAGAGAGAGACTGAACACTAAAACTATCCAATTACGGTGATTGGAGCACGCGAGTCATATTAGTTGAGCCATCAAATTCACAGATAATCATCATAAGTATAGACCGGACAATCAAATAAAGCCTACATAGGTCAAAGCTTACAAGGCCAAAATTGTCCCCTGATAGAAAAAATGTTGACTACGATAAAAAACTCTCTTTAGGTATCTCAAAATGCCTCCCTGGAGACTCTAATAGGGGCTGAAAAATTAGGTCTCGAAAAAAGAGAAGCCAAAAAAATTAGGGTTTGACAAAATATTGCCCTGCGAGACAGCACTACAAAGGAGGTTTTGACAAGATCGTTGTTTGTACTGCGTGTATTAAGTTGTGTGAGATATGATAAGTTAATATTATAAGGTTGAGTGTAATGTCATAGTTGATAGTGTGTACAGAAGGCTGATGTAAGTGAGTTTTGTGTTATGTGTTGTGATTTGTGTGTGTTTGTGTGTGTGTGAATGAATGAGCAGTTTGTATGATAAAAAATATAAAAAGGTAGGACAG
>JABUQX010078300.1:0-2500 GCA_015478945.1 Trachelipus rathkii
ATATACTATATTAATAAAATATATAATATATATATATATATATCTTTTCATATGAAAGAAGCATTCACAACCATAAACATCTGATGTCAGGAGGAGCTCAAGGAATCTATCTTATTTACTTAATATATTACTAAAACTATAAATATTACCTATATACTCCTCTGTACCATAATACTCGTGTTGTTTCTCCTTTTCCACCCTCCTTTTATGTGAAGATCACATTCTCTCCTCTCTCTCTCTCTCTCTCTCTCTTCTCTCTCTCTCTCCTTCTCTTCTCTCTCTCGCTCTCTCTCTCTCTCTCTCTCTCTCTCTCCCTCTCTCTCTCTCTCACTAAATAAGCAGCTTCTAGGAGACGATCTTATGATAATCTTTTTCCAAAATTTAATTCTTCAATGAAGATGCAGAAAAAATCACGGTTTCACCTTGTTAATTTACGACACTTTAGCTTATTCCTTTAATCTTTCGCTGGTAGTGTAGTAATGTAGTAGTATATAGTAGTAGTAGTTAGTAGTAGTAAGTAGTAGTAGTAGTCGTAGAACGTTTTTTATACAAATTTTAGGAGCGATCCCATTCAAGTAAGATTAGTTGCATTACTCTCTTACGTACCCTTTGACAACATTATTCATTATACATTACTATTCTTTGAACTTCATTATCTGCTCCTTGAGGTGAGGAAAATTTGCGTGTTAGGAATCTTCCATGTATCATATAAGTAAACATATCATTATATTTGTATGTTAGTTCAAAGAGGAATAAATTATATAATTAAAAGACATCATTTGAACGGGAGAAACAACCTGTCAAAGTCAAAAAAGATGTAATCATTTTAAAAAATAGTTTTTTGGGTACAGGGGAAAAAATTTAAATAATTAAATTTTACAACACAACATAAATATGGTTATCTATTGAAGTAACGGGAAAATATTACCTATGAGGTTTTACCCTTGTGGCTTCATGTTAGTTTCATAATCGCCTCCCATCATTAATTCTCGACTAGGGTTGGCTGACCAACAGTTCGGTGCATGGTATGCGTGCGTTTATTTTAATCCGGTACTTCTCTGCGGTGGGGGTGATGCATTCAATTAAACAGCCCTCTGGTAGTAACGTTCTGAAAAAAAAAAATTAAAAGGTTTGTTGCTTGAGGCTGAAAAAAAATTTTTGGTGCATGAGTGAAATTTGCAAAAAGATAGGGCTGAATAATGAGCCAGAGTTTGGTGAATGAATCTACAGAATAACGTTGCGGTCGGAGGTTTAAGATGAGGTGCTCTGACAATAACTATTCCAGACTTAGCCTCTTCGTACACTTCTTCCTGCTTGGTAATAATATATATAAAATAATATATACACATAAAATAATTAATATATTATTATATATATATATATATAATAATATATAATATAATATAATATAAATATATAATATAATATATATATATATATAGATATATATATATATATATAATTATATATATATATAATATATATATATATATAAATATATTGCCCAATGAAAATATAAAAATAAAAAATGAAAAAACAACCTTTAACTAAAAGAAACTATATGTTAACAAAGCTTTTGTTTAAAATGATTTTCTTATTTTAAAAATAATTTGCTTATTTTAAAAATAGCCCCAAATGTTTAAGTAGAGAATTACTTCAATAGGTTAATGGACAAATAAGCTATAAAATAAATTAGTAATACCCTTTTAATAGCTGGTTCGAATAGAAATTTAATTAACCTATATATTATATATATATATATAATATAATATATATATATATATATAATATATATTATAATATTATTATATAATATAGAATATATATATATATATATATATATAAACTTATATATATATATTATATATTATATATAATAAGATCAGTGGCGTGCATTCAGGGCATGCAAGTCATGCAGAGCATGACCAAAGAAATTTAGACTTTGCCTCTAAATTCTTATTATATTAAAAAAAAAAAAATGCTTACAAAAACTTAATAAAAAAGAACAGGATAACAACAAAATAGCCGAGTTCTAGTTATGGTTGTTAAATTCTTAAATTCTTTAAAATTCTTCAAGTATCAACACTTATTATAAACTAATGCTAGCAGACAGTTCTCATGAAAGCCATTTAAAAAAATCTCCCCGCACGACCGCTTTATACGGGTTTTACTTTTCCTATTATAAAAACAAGTCCGAACCAAAAGCTGTTACTCCAATAGGCATACAAAACCAGATTTTCCACTCGTATACTCAACGTATTTCAGCATCGTTCCTCATAGATATATATAATATTATATATATATATAATATAATAATATTATATTATAAATATACTAATATATAGATATATATATAATAATATATATAATATTATATATATATAAATATATATATATAATATAATAAATATATATTAAATATATATATATATATATAGTAATAATATATAATAATATATAATATAATATATATAAATTATAATATATATTATAAATAATA
>JABUQX010078300.1:15000-16034 GCA_015478945.1 Trachelipus rathkii
CATGTGCACAAGTTATCTTCGCTTTCAAACTCCAATACCATCTGCTCTGACACCTATCCTTCGAGAGATACCTCAGAAACCTCCTTACTGGCCATTGAAAACACAGTTTATAACATTTCTAACTTCCTCAACATCCCTTTGAAAAAGGTGCTGCCGTTTCTTTACGATGAAGGGAATACACATTGGCTATTCCCTGCTCCCACACTTTGCCTGGTCCCGACCTCTCTCTCTCTAAATCTATCCACCCCTCTACATTATTAAAGGCATCATTCCTGTCTCATTCACGGTGGATTTACTCCAGTGTTTACTGTCGGCTCTAAAACAGGGGACAGTATCGGTGTGTCTGTTATCTTTCCTGGCCGCAACCTCTCCCATACCCTCCCCTCATGCTTCAGTTTTTACGGCAGAATTAATGCTAATGATTGCCCTCTCTCAATTTAATTCCTTAACCAAAACCACTCTTATGTCATTTATTCAGACTCGCTCAGCGCCCTCCAGACTCTAAAAGTCCCCTTTTCTCAAAATAGAGTGGTATCAGCTGTCAACAATTTCTTCGACTTGCTCCACTGCTCGTAAGAAACAAATCATATGTTGTACCCCTCTCACGCAGGGGTAACTATAAATGAAATAGCTGACAGTGAGGCCAATATCGCCGCCTCTTCTTTTCGGAGTTGTTATAGGTACTTCCCGGGTGTTATTCGACAAGGTCGCCTCCCATCAATTGTATTTTTATCCTGCTCTCCCGATAAGGGCTTAATATGCAGGAATGCTGGGCGGAGTGATTTAGCGAGGGGCGAAAACTTAGAAATATAAAGCCAAACATTGGTGAAAGTGTTTCTTCCTCTCAACCGAAAAAAAGTGGATTGCACGAATGTGAAATATTTGCATGCCTGCCGCATTGGCCACACAAATATCAATCAACAGGCATTAGCCTGTCACGGGATCCTCCTCCCATCTGCAAATTTTGCCGTCGATAAAACCCCGCAATCAATTCATCATATCTTCATTGATTGTCCTCAACTGGACCCCATTCA
>JABUQX010078302.1:0-32612 GCA_015478945.1 Trachelipus rathkii
AGAGAGAGAGAGAGAGAGAACTGGAGGACTCACTAGCTTCTTAATTTGGCGCCCACGCCAAAGAAACGGAACACCATTAGGAATAATTACACTATTCAGTATCCTTCAGTACAGAAACCAAACTAAACCCAAGAATGCCCATTCCAACATCATTATAATTAAAAACCCCACGTACCCCCGACAGGATCCCTCTGCAACCCCCTAACAGTCCAAGTCGCCACAGCGTGGCACAAATATTCCTTCCTCTCTCTCTTCCGATCGCATTCCGAAATCTATAATCACAGATTCCAACATATAACACTCACGCGCACGCACACAAACACACGACCTACACACACACATACACGCGCGCACACATACACACACACACAAAAAAACATATTATATATAAATATAATATATATATATATATAATATATATAATATTCAATATTAATATATATTTTTATATATATATTATATATATATATATAATAATATCAATATATAAATATATAATATATTATATATATATATATATATCATATATATATATATATATATATTATAGTATATATAAAATATATATATAACTATATATATATATATATAAATATATATATATAATATATATATTATATATATTAATATATATTATATATATATAGTATATATAATATTATATAATATATATATATATATATATATATACTATATATTATAAAATTATATATATATATATATTTTAGTATATATTTATCAATATAATATATAATATTATCTTATATATTAATTATATATATATTATATAATATAATATATAGTACATTTTCCTTTAATAAAAATATATATATAAGAATAGAATAAAACGAAACTGGTAGGCCCCTTTCATTGACTCTCATAGAATACGAACTAAATCCGCTTCCCCAATAAATGACTTTCCGCTCTTAACAAAGCAAGACCGACAATTACAAAACAGATGCAGCAAATATTTTAATCCTAGATTTTCCCACTAGAAATTGAAACCTTAATTAAATTTAAAGAAGCTCCACCGATATAATAGACACAAAATCATAAGCAAGCAAAACATCGAACCCTATAAGCAATAGAAAAAAAAATAACCTAATCAACTCAAATAAGAAAAAGAATTGGCAACAGTAGTAGTAGGAGAGGGATATTGGAGCACGAAAGTGACCGCGACCTTTTTGACCTTTTTTTGACCGCGACCTTTTTGACCTTTTAACCTTTTTTGTGGCAACCCTGAATTTTTCTACCTTAAATTTGTTTATTTTGGCTTAAGAAACCTTTTTTGAGACCCGATTATTTGAGAACCCCGGGGAATTTTGTTTGAGAATCCGGATTTTTTATGGAGAACGCTCTGGACTTTTATTGAGAAACCGATTGTTTTGCAGAACACCAATTTTTTGAGAAAACCCTAAAATTTTTATGAGAAACCCTAATTTATTTGAGAACCCTAATTTTTTGAGAACCCTAATTTTTTGAGAACCCTAATTTTTTGAGAACCCTAATTTTTTCGGCAACCCTAATTTTTCGGCAACCCAATTTTCGGTAAACCCTAAATTTTTTTGCAAACCCTTTCGCGAAGAAAGGTTTGGACGGCCAATAGCGGTTTGCGTCAGCAACCGTTGTACGTATTACCCCCGCCTCATGTTTTATTGCCCACCCTAAGTTTTTTATCGGATCCGTGGGTCGGAATTTCTTTGGCCCACGGTAATTTTTGCTTACCCTTTGATCTAACCGGGACGCAATTTGTTGGCCCTACGTTTAATTTGGCTACCCTTTGGCCTTCCATGGTCAATTTTGACCACGGTAATTTTTGGCTGACCTTTAGGGGCTTAGCCGATGCGTCAATTTCGTTGGCCCACGGTAAATTTTTGCCTCCCTTTGGTCTTCCATGGGTCAATTTTTTGTACCCACCACTAAATGTCGATCAAATCCCTCTTGGTATTATCCCATGGTCAAACCTTTTTGCCGTCACCGTAAATTTTTATATTTCTTTCAGGGGCTTACCACTATGTTTTTTTATGTGTTTACTGTTTTGACCCCATGGATATTTCGGTCTTAAACTTGCACATACGTAGCCTATAGGTCCCATCTTTTTGGCCCCACCGGTAATCTTTGGCATCTCTTCCTTTAGGACATTAGCCCCAGTTGTATTTGATTCCTTTTTACCTTTGTTGGACCCATGACATTTCTGTGTTTTTTGTTTCAAGACGTTGCCAATAATCCATGGGCAATATTTGCCCACGGTAATTTTTTATCCTTCACTTATTTAGGCGGACATACGCCCTTTTTTGATGTCCTTAACCCGTTCGGTTTGACCCATAGATAATTTACGGTCTGACGCTTGCCGATATAGCCTGGGGTCAATTTTTTGACCCAACCGCTAACTTGATGGCTTTGATGGTTCCCCAGAAACCACCGTAAGAAGTATCATATGATCGTTTTCTAATTATGTGTCTATGGAGTATTAGATGATGCCAGGTGAGTTGCCACAGTGATGGCCAATGAAAGTGCCAAAAGTCAATATCGAGTGGCCACATTAGTGAGTGGCCATGGTGCCAAGTGAGTGGCCACTAAGTGGCAAAATGAGTCACATATGGCTAACTGAGTGGCCCTTTTTTTTTCAAAGCCTTCTTAGACTACCGCCCTCCCTTCGAGCCCTATGAAATAGCTCTAAACACTGGGTGTCTACCCCTAAGGATTATGCACAGGTAAATGAGGATCGTAATTGGTATATTACAACCTGCTAGGAAATGCTTCCTACTATGATTAGTTCCTTTTTCTAACACTTATACACACATATGTACACTTTATAAGCGCTTACACCTGTCTTACACTTTCCATAACACTTACAAAATTAGAACACATGTATTCAGCTTCACACACTCATCGCAACCCACACAGGCAGATGCACTTTCACTTACACTCACAACAAACCGATATTTTTGATGCCCATCAACGATTAGAATGACCTTCAAGCTCATTATTGTCTCAGCATCAAATGTCGCCTCAGGCGATTGATGCCCCAACTTTTGATGCTCCATCATAAATGCCTCAGCAGTTGATGCCGTCAATCTTTGACAAGGTATCAATACTTGTTTGATCGCTCACTCTTTGATGTGCCGTCATCTTTGAGCACCAACTCTATATTGTATGATTGTCATCTGTTGGATGAAATCACATCTTTGATGGCCAGTGCTCTACCCCGAATCGAGAAACAGAGTTAATCATTTAAATGTCTAACCTATGTTAATATGAGACTATATCAACCTGGACGCAGCCTATGATATCTCTCCTTCCCGCGTGAAGTTCCCCCGAACCGCAGAGGCCGGGTGAGGGGCGCGGCAGGTGCACCAGGACGAAGCGCGACGCGTGCTGCTCTCGCAGGGCGGCAATTTTCCGCGTACTGCTGCTCCGCCGCCGTTGCGCTGTTAGTCCGAGCCGCAAATTATTTAGCGTCACGTCTCGCCCACGCGCCGCGTGCGCCCGCAAGGCGCAATATTCCCAGCCCGCCGCGTGCGCCCGTATATACTATAACGTCTGTCATTTTTTATTTCATTAAACTATATTTTTCATAAATATTTTTAATTGCGCAATAATTATATCTAAAGTGACATTAAAAACATTATTAATTGTCAATACTTTTAAACATTTTATTAAAAACATTTTAGTTTTACTAAATTATAGGAGAAAACAAAATGTTTTCTGAGTGTTTTGCTTCAAGTTTTGCTAAATAAAAAATATCAAATTTTTAAAAAAATTGTATGTATGGCAGAAAAAGAGGTAGATGTATTCTATAAAATGAATTTCTTTTACTACAGCTGCAATACAAAATTTATTAAAACAATACTTAACATAAATGTGAAAAATAAAATCAAGTGAAATCAAGTAGAGTTATGTCAAGCCAAGTCAACAAAGGGCTTTATATGCTTTTGTTTTACTGCTTTAACTGCTTTAACTCATGTCTTTTTTACTGCTATACTACAATAGTTACATGCTTTAAACTATATGGGTTTTGAAGCTAGGATGCTTAATAGAACATCAGAATATATTTCAATTTACAGATTAAACGTGACCTTAAGAAGTCAGTAGAATCAACGGTAAAATCAAAGGTAGGAGGTGTGACCTAGAGCAGAGTCAGATTGAGGAGGCTTGTAATGAGCTTTTTGTTGTTGAAATCTGCTGTTAAGACTGGACTTTAAGACTCAATGTTATTGTAGTAAAGGCTGTCTTCAAGAACTCGTATGTTTTATCTGAGCTTTCAACTCATAATAATATTATATTAACTATTTAGGTCATTACCGTTAAGAGCAAGTAAATTCAGTGGGTATATGATGATCAAGTAAATGAGTATTTGACGGATAAACACCAGGGGGGATTAAAGTATGCCTTTTATGTTTTTTACACTGCGTTTTGACGTGCTTTAGAACACGCTTTGGTCTGACATTTAACTGCTTTTCGAGACTTGTTCTTCTTTACTTGCTTGTTACTTTGTTCTGCTGCTTTAGCATCTACTTGGCAGCTTAATCTTGTATCTGCTTCATTATGGTGGTTGTAGAGGACTATCATTGCACGTGGTCTGCTTTTAAAGCTTGCGTATTATTAAGCAGTAGATCCCTAGCCTATTAAACCTGAATTGTTGTATAACTCAGAATATGAATTAAATTAAGCAACATATGATTTTTTTTCTTTTATTTTTTGTTCGGGTTATTATTTTGTTTATAATTTTAATTCACGTCCTTCATATTATTTTACTATTTTAATGTCGTTAGTTTTTTGATATATTGTGACCTGGTTGTATTATTGGTTGTTTGATCTTGTATGTTTAAAGAATTTTCTTATTTTCACTCTTACAGAGGCCTCCTAACTTCTTTGGAATTATTTTATTGTGTGATTAGTTATGTTCATACTATTCTATTTAGATTAAGACATATATTAGTATTAAACGATTTTTTATTAATTTTTTAATAATTATAATACTTACCTATTTATTTATAACTCAGCCTTTTGGTTTTATTAAATTCTAAAGGCTTATTTATACAATCAACAACATACGGCCACCATCCGCAACACGACATGGGCGTTGCTATCGGAACACACACACCGGCTTGTAGTTATTCATTACATTGTGGTTATGTCTGAGGTTTTTAGCGTTTTTGGCGTTCTGTGTATGTAATTCAGATCGTGAGTGTGCATTTGTGTGGTTTGTCTCTTATCTGGAAAATTGAACTTTGCGTCCAGATACATGGGGAACAACCTGAAGATGGGAACTTAATTGTAGTCGAATCTGTTGAGTATATCTGCGGAAGAATGAACGGTATATGAATAGTGAGTAGTATCTTAAGAGTAGTACTATATATATATGATAATCGTATATATATGATATAAATATACCATAATATATATGGTAGTAGTATATATACGTGTACTAGTTTATATATGTTAATATATAATATGATTTATATTAATATAAATATATATATATTGAATAATATCTTCATCCTCCCCTTTGGTCTCAACAAAAGACCTGGGGGGTCAGCGTGGCCGTGGACGTGCATCAAAAAAGAAAAGCATAAGCAGAAGAACATGGGTAAAAAAGTCGAAAAGAATAGCACACTCACACACCACACACCATCTCACTCACAACCCAATCCTGTACCATATCAAAATAGTAAGTAGACGCAACTCGACAGCCACAACCGTCAACATATACAGAACTATACCAACACCAATTCAGAAGAGCCTTCATTAGAAGGACGTCTCTATAAACGAACGTGACCCCACTACACTGTCAATAAGGTATAGAGCATCAGCTTCAATCTAATAAAAGCATTCTTATATACCCATTCTGAGACCCAGAGAAACGTGCCACACAACCATTACATACTCAACACTTATACCTATCCAACAAACACACCCCACACACACACACCAGATTTTCACGACCTTTACACTCAACCTCTAACAGAATTTTTATACTTAACACACATCCTTTTTTCCTGACGCCTCATGGCCAAAAACTCAACGCTTTCTCTCCCTCGATGACGAATTCCTTTCTTGACTTCAAATACGGCAACTTGCTTATATCTTAGCTGTGTTCGGGCCACGACAGTCCGGTGCGGGTTATTCTCCATACACTACTACGTCGGCAACACATAAAAACTACATCACCTTAACAAAGCCGACTCATCATATCTATTGGGTCCTTTCCAACCGATTGACCAAAACCATCTCGATAAAATGACTTTCCAGAATTGGTACTATCTGACATACTACATGATTTTAGACTTTAACATACTCAACGGACAGATTGTACTTTACATCTCACAACAACAGATTTTTACTTACAGCACACGACGCGAGTACCTTAAATTTACTTTAACACAGCATGATGTCTTACTTACATCGCACACAGATTTCCTTTTAGGTCTGCAATCACACCAGGATTTCACATGTACACACTATTATTCTTGCCACAGCCAACGGGTTTTTCTTTACTTGACACGTATGCTAGGAGAGCATAACAAGACACACACAACAACCACCAACCCACGAAGCCAAAGGGCCACAACTGGGTTGGAAAAAATCAACAACCCAACGAAACACGAGACGCGGAATCCCAACTTCACCTGCACAGTAGACAGAGCCATACCTATTTTCAGAAACCGCACTACTTAAACCAAACAGCTACGAAACACACTTTACACAAATTAAATGTATAATTGATTCAATTAAAATGAACAGTATTATAATGTTTTAAATATAATATTAAACAATATAATGAAGAATTGATTTAGAATCTTTTATACAATCAAAATATAAATTTTAAACATCAAAGATATTACTGTTTAAACTCATCTATACCATCATATGGTCCATTTCTATTATAGTTTCTCTTGAACAAAGTAATCTTTACATAACATTTCAAACTGTTATCATAAATTTGATCTTGAGATGTCCATAAACATTTTATAATCTAACATAAATTTAACAACTATAATCTTTTTTTTAATTTTGAAATTTGTACAGTTATTAAAAAACATAATTTTACTATTATTACTCTATCCGTAAATGAAAAGCAATAAACAGAACAGGCTAGGACAGTATCCGTTATAAGGTCAGTCTCAGCCCACTAGCACCTCAATAAGCAGTTGCAGCAGAAAGCTTATCCCAGATATCAAGTTTATTGTGGTACTGAATATTGAAAACATTATTTGCTGTATATCACTTTATCATCGGGATTAGCGATGGTTAGTATATATGTATAATGGAACTAAGTTAGTATAATTGATTTTTGTGAGTGTCATTAATGACTGGCGCAGGCGAGGCGAGATAAATTGAGAGATCAACATGAACGTTAGCGTTTGCGTTTGCATAAACAATATACACAATTGAAGAATTATATGGCAGGATAATAAAGATCATTCGTCGGAGTGAGTTTTTTTCTAATATAATAACATGAATTTCAAATTACATTTTATAATTGAGAGACATATTTTGGCGCTGCCATGGGATACGAAGAGTGTTTAAACTGAAAAATGACGGTTGTATTCAGCGACAGTAAATATTAATGTAGAAGTAACTTGTGAGTGAAGTTTTCTATTGAATTAATGGATTTGGATCTCTGATTGTGGTACCATAAACAACATGAGCCAAGCGAGCGAGTGAGAACACAAGAATCACCAACTTCGTTTACCAGAGTACGGTGAGATACTGAACCATCGTCTTCCCGCTTAAATTACTGGTCCGTAGCTGTTGGAAAGGTGAACATAGAAATCACTTACCCGCCCGCTAAATCTTAGGACTTAGAATTCCGCGCTTTTATATTTTCTTTACTGTTAAAAAACCGGTCTACCGCGTGTGGCGATTTAGCTGCTCCACATTAATTGCATTCAATCTTCGTGCAGGATTCAAGAATAATACTTTCAAACCTGTGTACTGCTTAATGATAGACTCTCTGTGAAACACATGCTTTGTTCAAGTGCGAGACAAATCGACGTATAAACAAGGGGAATACCAATTAAATTGGTAGAAGGCCTAAAGAATTGTGAATAGCGAAATAAGCCAAAGGTTTTGTTAAAGTCACACCTGTAGTCGTTATTACAGAAAAGAGCCGTCTGCACAGCTGATGAAGAGATGAGGATTGTTGGACCTGGTATTGAGAGTCCTAAAAACTCGTGCGCAACCAAGGCGGATTAAACAAACAGGTATTCACGAACAAATAATAAAAGTTAGGAGCTGAAAGTACCTTTAAATTTTCAACTCTCATTTATGGTCTCTATTGTCACAGAGCAGCGAAATGTCTCAGTTAATTTGTACGGCTTAGTATGGGCAAAGTGCAGAGGATATCCTTGGTATCCTGCTCTTGTAAGTTTTTTTAATGTACTAGTATATAATAAAAGAAATCCAAATTATAAAAACTTTGAAATATTTGTTTTTAGTTAACCATCGAGCGAAAATAATAAAATGTAAGTGGAAATAATTGTTTATTTTTAAATTAAAAAACTTAGAATGATTTTTCAATAAAATAACCAATGTTTATCGAATGTGAGGCAGGGGAGTGAAGAACCATTCACATTTTAAAATGTTATTATTTTTTTATGATCAATCTCTTGTTAACCTCTTATCGGATCCGCTAGAAGATGATAGTTAGGAACGACTAATCAATAGACAAAACGTGGCATAGCCTTCGGCCATAAAGATAAAAGATGTTGGCGCTGAGCTAGGAGAGACGACCACTGTCTGAGACTGACTTCTTTCATAGAGATTTACCTAATTGGCACTTTAAGAGTATTGGATCGTTAAATTAATTATCTATAGAACTGTTAATAAGTGTCGGTTTATTAAGGAACCTTGCATTTAGAGATATATTACAGTAACCAAAGATTGAGATTTATTAGCCAGACATCTTGTCTAGATTATAAATAAGACTGTTAAAATAATAATATTAACAATAAAAGTATTAAGAAACAGGTTGATTAATACATTTAAAGAAGTTTTCTATTGTTTCAAGAGGAGATTATATGTGATTGGGAATGTCTATTTATTAGCGGGAAAGTGTGAAATATGAAGCGCGGAGAACATTATCACATATGAAATTACTGTTCAGTTTCAATTTGTAGGGAAATAGTAGTATATATCAGCTGACTTAGATGTGGTAAAGTGTTGGTAATATTTAAAAGAAACACTTGAATTAGTGTGATAGCAGGAGAAGAGGGTATATAAGTTGTTTATAGAGTAAGCACGCACTCTCATCGAGGCGGTTCTGGTATACAGAAATTCGTGTACAGTTAGAAGAATGTAGCGTGGTGTGACTGGAGTGAGTAAGTGCAAAGAGCCATAAGCGAGTGTGTGTGTGGGTGGTGTAGGGCTGTCGTGATGTCAGTTTGGTGTCGTGTGTGTGTGTGTGTGATAAGTAAAATCTGGTGTTGGTGACTGTAGAGTAAATCTGTGGGTGCTCATAGTTACAATCTGTGTCGCTGTAGAGTAAGAATCTGTGGTGTTTGGTTTGAGGTAATGTGCTGCTGTACAGTGTAAAAATACATGCTGTGTTGAGTGTTGATAGTAAAGATCGTTGTGGAGTGGTTAATGGTAAATTCTTGTGTGTAACGTGTGAGAAAGTAGATACTATGTGTGTGTTGTGAGACTGTCGTATAAGCGTAAGATATCAGTGGTGTATAGCATACGTGAGCGCGAAACATGTCGACGTGGATGAGAGTAAATAGATCTGTTGTGATCGTGTGTGGGGTGTGTCCACACTTATAGTACGAATGTAGGCGATCCTTTATGAGGTGTGAAAGATGGTAAGTGACGAGATAAAGCAAATGGAAGGGTGTGTGATAGACTATGTTAGTGGAATAGCATAGAGATGTGAATATTGATAGGTATCCAAATGAGTATGCAATATCGGTGTTGGTGTTGTTTGTGTGTGGTGTGGTGTGTGAGCGTATGTGTGCGGGATGTCGGTAAAAACATTAGATCGGTTTAGAGGTATTGTTATTGGAGCCTTCGTTCGAATGGAAAGTGGAAAAGCAACCCTTTGAGTTAAAAGCGGATGTTTAAGAGGATATTGAAGGAATGTTAATGAAAGGCCAGTGTTCGCCAAAATGGCCCAAGTTTAAGATTTATGTTTCTTGAAGTGCACCCTCCTGCAGGAGGTTTAGAGTAAGAGCGGTATTGGGGTTGAATAAACGGAAGAATACAATGGTACATCATGATGTCTGTTCTGCTCGAAGATGAGGAGTGGCATCGACATGGCCTTGCGAATCTTCAAAAGGCTTACCCGGTGGGGACTGATCGAGTAAGGCTCCAGTGGAGGTGAGCGTAAATTACGCCGGGGCTTGTTTCCTCACTGACTTGTACTCTCATTCCAGCGGGGAGGAAGTGTGGGCTGTGAACTGTAAACTCCAGTCGGGAAAGAGGTCAGGCCGGATTTAGCCACATGGGCTTGGTGATGGGGGAAGAAGGAGGGCAGAACCTTTATACAAATAAGTATTTAAAGGGACTGATAGGTGGGAATTTAAAAAAAAAAATATTCAGTTCTTTGCGCTCTAGGGGGACACTGAAGGGGCAGTATGATGCCCGCCCGACCAACAGTATCCAGGCACACCAGCCCCACTTGTGGTTCCTAAATTAATAATAACTACAATGAAGTAAAATAACACTAAGTATAATAATTAAATAATAAAAATAAAATAATAAATAAATAAATATAAAATAAAAATAAAAAGAATAAAAAAGAAATAAAAATAAAAGTAACATATGTGAAAAACAAACACAATGAAAATTAAATCAGATAAAGAAGTTAAAAAACTAAATAAAGAGAGAGAAAATAAAAAAATATGATAAAGAGAGTAAACAATAAAAATATGTTTGTTCATAATTTATAAAGAGAAAACATAATGTTAATATATATAAGAGGTTAAAACAGTAAAGCAGAAAAGTTAAAACATGTTAAAGCAGAAAAGTTAAAGCAAAAAAGCAGAAAGTTAAAGCAGTAATACATGAGTTAAACATATCAGCAAAGTTAAAGCAGTAAGCAAAATTAAAGCAATAAGAACAGTAAACAAGCATACCTAATCCCCCTTGGTGTTATTCACGACGGAATGCTATATGGGAACTTTACTCGACGTATACTGCTTTAAGGTAAATGTATGTTAATAAATATAGTGGAGTTAAGAGCAAGTAAAACAATCATGAGTTAAGCATAATAACATGATAAAAGCATAAAGCCAGTAAAAGACAAAAGCCATATACTAAGTCCCTATGTTGCTGGTCATCACCACCTCTATTATTTACTGATTTACTGCTTTTAAGGTATATAAATGTTAATAAATAATATGAGTTACAATCAGTAAAACATTGATATGTAAGAAGGCCAGCTAAAAACAGTGAGCTTTGTATAAGAGTAATGAACAAATGATTAAAGCAAAGTAACGCTCAGTAAAGAACAAAGTTATCCATTCAACTCTATACCCTTGGTGTTAGTCACACCTCTCATGATGATTCTACTGATGATAAAGATCATTCTATGTTAAAAAGTTTATTTTTTAATTTAGAAATTTCGTTGCAGTTGGGTAGTAAAAATAAAATGAAATTTTAATATCAGACACTTTGACTTTTTCTTCTTTCTTACATACAATTTTTAAATTTATAAATTAAAAAGTATTAAGTAAAAAAATATAAAAGATGTCTGTAATGAAGTAAAGTTTTAGGATCGCCTAATGTTTTTTATAAAAATTTTTATTATGAAATAAGAAATGAAATGAGACATAGTAATATTTGAAAAGAAATCTTGCCGAAAATTTTGAATGAAGTAAAAATTAATGACTTATAGTATATATATATTTATCACATTCGGAGCGGGTGAATATTGGCGCCTGCGGGCGCACGCGGCTGGCGGGTACGCGGAAATATTGCGCCTGCGGGCGCACGCGGCGGGCGGGTAACGCGGAAAAATTGTCGCCTGCGCGGCGCAACGCGGCGGGCGGCGAACGCGGCGGTCGCAGCCTGCTGGTGCGGGTTCCGTGGGACTTCACGCGGAAGATAGATCATGCTGCGTCCAGGTGATCAGCTTATAACATAGGTTAGACACATAAATATTAACGCTGTTCTAACGATGTGGGGTAGAGATGAGCCCATCAAAGATGAATTGTCCACTCAAAGATGAATCAATCAATATAGGAGAAACTTTAAAAATAATGAATGACATAAAAGCACAAATGGAGTGATGCGCAAAGGATGTAATAAGGTTGAAAAGTACGGAGGAAGACCCTATGCAAACGAGTATATTGAGAATTTGCTAAGAACAAATCATCAGAAAAAGGCATAAATAAAAACAAAGCTGACAAAAAGAAAGGCAAAACAATAAAAAGGGGAGGAAAGTGTCTATGGAGAGATGTAATGAGTATATTGGAGAGTTGTTTTTAGAGGTTAAAGAATGGAGAGTATCAATGTAAACGATGGACACACATTCATCTAGCCAGAGTGTGTGGAAGATTAGTTAGACACCGATATCGATATCCTCATCACCTTATAAACCTAGGGGTAGACACCCCATTATTAGGGCAATTCTAGCTCAGGGAGGCTAGGAAAAGGCTTGAAAGTGGCACTCAGTTATGGCACTATGCTGGCAACTCACTTGGCACTATGTGGCAACTCAGCTTGGGCAACTCAATCTGGCACCTGCCACTTGGCACTCAAATTGCACTCAATGGCAAGACTCATTGGCATCATGGACATCAAACGTTGGCACTCACCTGGCACTTTGGTCATCTAAATACTCAATTAGAACTACCTAAATGAGAAATCACCTAAGGATACTTCCTTAACGGCTGGTTGGGAACCCATCAAAGCCAATCAAGGTTAGCGGTTGGGCACGAACCAAATTTGAACCCATGGTATTGATGGCAAGGTTCAAGGACCCGAATACATGGGGGGGGGGGGGGGTCAAGCAGGGCTAATGACGATCAGGAAACGGCTATGTCGCCTAAAGGAGGATAAAAGGTTTGCGTGGTCAAATTTGCACCCATGGTAATATGGCAAGGTTAACAGCCGAAATTATCATGGTCCACAAAAAGTGTAAAAGACAATCAAAAAATTAGGCTATGGTCCCTAAAGGGAAGATGCCCAAAAAATTACCGTGGACAAAAAACAATGGACCCATCTGGTTATAGTGGGCAGGTTAAAGAACCGAAATGATCATGGTCAAACAAGGTGAAGACATCAAAAAAATAGGGCAAGCCTACTATAAGGAAGAATAAAAATTACCGTGGGCAAAACTTGACCCATGGAAGACCAAAGGGTTTGATCGAAATTAGGGTGGGTCATACAAAAAAAATTGCCCACGGAAGAACCAAGCAGGGCTATGCAAAATTACCGTGTGAGCCCAAAATAGACCCATGGAGACCCTATAGGGTGAAGCACAAAAATTACCTGGTTCAAAAATTGACCCATGGAAGACCAAAGGGCTAAGCCAAAAAACTTACGTGGGCCAAAAATGGCCCACGGTAGATCAAAGGGTAGCCAAAATTAACCGTGGGCAAAATACCCAACCCGGACGTGCGATGAAAAAAAATTAGGGGGCGATAAATAATAGTGGGGGGTAATACGAATACATACGTTGCTGACCGCAATCCGGTTGGCGCAACCCTTTTCTTCGAAGGGTTCAAAAAATTAGGGTTACGAAAATTATTAGGGTTGCCGCAAAAATTAGGGTTGCCGAAAAATTAGGGTTCTCAATAAAATTAGGGGGTTCAAAAAAAATTAGGGTTCTCAAACTCCTCAAAATAGGGATCCTTAGCATTTGGGAGACAAAAAGAAATTAGGGCTTCTCAAGAAAATTTGGGTTCTCATAAAATTCCGGGTTCTCAAAAATAAAAAAAATCGGGTTCTCAATAAAATGCCGGACTCCTCCAAAAAACATCCGGGTTCCCTTCAAAAAATCCGCGGGTTCTCAAGAAAGGTCAACCCAAAAAATAGTTAGCGTAAAAAATTCAGTGCCCTATTCTCCAGCCTGCGTGGTATGAATCTCCTCGACGCGTCGTGGCGACGCCCTGTTGACTGCATTCTCTCTCTACTCGGGAAATCGAATTGTCCACGCGGAGTTGCGAGGAAGCTCGCCTGTGTCCATCGTTTAAATTCGACCTGGTTGGATACGCGGAAGAGGGATGCGTTGGGGTCAGGCGCTCGGCGTTTGGGCCCAGTTGAATGGCCCCGTTCCAGAGGCCACCCACCCACATCAAAGGGGTACTGCCTGGTGGTTGGGTATTATAATAATATATATATATATAGGGTGTCATCTCCTGTAAATATCAAAACACACCACTACCGAAGACAAACCAACCAACCATAATTTCGTTTGCTACTTGATATATATATATTATATAATATATAATATTATATATAGTATATATATTATATACTATTATAAATAATATATATATATATCATATATAATAAAATATAATATAATATTATAGTATATATATATATATATATATAAAACGCGAATGGTGGAATGATGAGGGTGATGCAACTGTTAAAAAGCAAAAAGGAGGCCTGGTTGAAGTTTGTCTAAAAGCAAATGAGAAGTTTTCAAAAGAAGATGCTTGGAATTGATAAGGAGGAAGAAAAGAAATATACTAAAGGTGCATACGGTAGGAGAAACAAGAGGTAAAATGAAGTTTGGAAGAGGAGGATGATGAGGAATCATACCAAGGAATAGGAAAGCTCTCTGGAAGAAGCTCGAAAAGGTTAAGCATGAGAATAAGGGGAATGCGCTTAGAAATAAATGAATAGGGATGGTGTTTTGTAACTGATGAAATGGATGTGAGGGGAGTGTGGAAGGAACCCTTCGAAAATCTGCACAATACAGTAATGATGGGGTGTTAGTGAATGTGTGTGGGTTTGATGGTACAAGAAGGTATAAATAGTATTTTGGGAATGAGGTTATTTCCAGCAGCTCCGCCCTGCCTAAGCGATTCTGGAACTCTAATCGGGCTAAATGTCGATGCAATACGACGATTTTTACAAACGAGTCGCTGAAATCGCTGAATGAAGCCTAGATGTGTTCCAGAATTCGCTTCTGCCGATGCTGTAATGGCGGGAACGTGATTCACGGATTGGTTATGAATCATGTTTCATTCCATCCTTCCGCACTAAATCATTTATCCTCGCCCATAACATGGTTCGATGGCTCTTGTTCTCGTGTCATCCAGGAGCTGACATTGCGTATAAGGCTTGGAAGAACTCTCGTCTCCCCTATTACTCTACCAAACTATTTTTCGCTCTGCCCCGGAAATCGGATGCAGGGATTTATCGACTGGACAGGCGTTCTTCAGCACTAAAAGGAAGTGTGATGCCTTTCTTGGTTCTCCTTCTGATAAAATTTCTGGCTCTTGCCAAAAACATCTTAAATAACTTCCTTAATTGCACCTTTCCCCCTCTTATCGTCTACGTTCTATCTGCTGAAACACCCTTTCTGAACTAAGGTCTATCTCTTTGGTCTTCTTTTTTCAATCTAATTCCACATGGACGATTGGGTCCCCTCCTCCTGCTCCATCCCCCTCAGGTGTCCAATGTTCTACTCTGTCATTACTCACGCTGATCGAAGTACATGAGATTACTGATCTATGAACGTCCGGGGCCAGTGGCCAGAATGGCATTCCAACCTCGTGTTTTGAAGGAAGTCGTGCTTTCTGAGTCTGGCGCCTGTCCCTCGTTCAAAACTCTACCCCTATGCGTTAATACTTAACAATTTCTCTCAATGCTGGCAGCGCGCTTTTATCAGCCAATCCCCAAAAAGGTAGCCGCTCTGTCCTTCTAACTATCGTCCTATTGCTTAAACTTGTATTGTATCTATCTAAAATCTTTGAACTCTCCTTCAGAGGCTCTCTCGATTTCTCTGATCATATAGACATTTCATTCCCTTCCTTTCAGGAATCTGTATAGGTTTCGACGATCGGATATCAACTGGTAATATCCTTTCCTTCTCAATGATCTATGTCTTCTGCCTTAAGGATCAGGTGAGTCTTGTGTGCTCGCTTGACATATCTAAAGCTTATTGGACAGGAGTATGGCATGCGAACGCTACTCCTAAGCTACCTTTCCTCTGGGATTTGCCTCCTTCGCGTTTTGCTTGACGCTCTGTCTAGTTTTCTTTCAGCATCGCTCTCTACTTTCAGGCTTCTTGTTGATGGAGCAACCTCTTACTTATTTCCTGTTATGTGTGGTGTTCCTCAAGGTTCTGTTTCTCTCAATTTTATTCCTTCTTTTCATCAACGATCTTCTTTTAGCCTGCAGGCTTCTAACTACTGTTCAATTCTTATCGCCGATCGATCTCCACTCTCCCATTCTTCCACTCAATTTTAGATGTGCTCCCTCGTTTATATCTAGAGTTGCGGTCTCGTCTAAGCTTCGAATCAATTCTTGCCGTTTGTCGGACATTTCTCAGCTGGGGTAACGTAATCTTTGTGAAGTTCAACTCTCTTGAAAGACTCAACTTCTTAATGATCTCCCTCTCTAAAAATACCTCCCAAACTTTCCATATTCCCTTTGAGGCTCATTATGTCTTACACCGTAAACATAAACATTCTAGGACTAATAATAAATGTGAATGTTTGGAGCCTCACATCAGCATCGTTGCTAAAATGGCCGAAAAGCTGGAAATTCTGTTCAGAATGTATGTAATTTTGTTTTTTAATTCATCTCCATTTTATAGCTTTATTGGCCCCTGTATGAATACTGTTCCGACATTTGGGGTGGTTCC
This sequence comes from Trachelipus rathkii, assembly GCA_015478945.1. Taxonomy (NCBI): domain Eukaryota; kingdom Metazoa; phylum Arthropoda; class Malacostraca; order Isopoda; family Trachelipodidae; genus Trachelipus; species Trachelipus rathkii. Next base: position 16,772 of record JABUQX010078302.1, read on the forward strand.
GTTCCACCCTCCTTTGGATAGAGTTGAAGCTAAGGCTAAGAGGCTTATAACTGTCCCATACTTTCTGACTCCCTTGACCCTTTTCTCTGCGTCGTGACTTCGGCGCCCTATCTCTTTTCTATGGTTATATGCACAAACGGCAGGTGCTCGGTGAATTGACCTATCGGCATTCTCCACACTGCGTCGCCCTCGTAATACAGAGGTGCCTTTCTTTCTCATTGAATATTGGCGTGAATATTGGAAGACTCAAGGGATCACTCGTTGTGGTACTCTTTTTCCAGCCACTTGGTTTTGGTGGAATCTTTGTTCTTTTATTTTGCCCGCTATATCAAATCTTCCTCTATTTAAATCCCGCGTCTGCGCCACCTGAGGGAATTGCGTTAAGCAAAGGACAGGGTGGTTTACTTTCATCTTAATTTTAAGTTTTTCTTTATGTATCTTTTTTTTTATTTAATTTATTTTTTTTTGGGCCCCTCCCGTTTGGAAGGGCAATTGGGCCGTGAAAAAAGGTGGGTTTTTGGGGAGTTAAACAAATCCAAGTAAAAAAAACAAAAAAAAATGGGTAAGTGAGAAAAATGAAGAATGTAAATCTGCAGGTATAGATGAAATTACTGGTGAAAATATTAAGAGCGGAGGTGAGATGGTGATTGCTTGGATTTGGAAGTTGTTGTAATAAAGCGTTTAGGGTATTGTTTCAAGGGATTGGAGGAGAGCGGTTAATAGTACCCTTGTAATAAGGGTAAAGGGAGAAGGGAGGAACTGTAGAAATTATAGGGAATAAGTTTATTGAGTGTTATAGGGAGGATATATCTGGTATTTTGGTTCGAAAGAGTGCGTCGAGGTGACTGAAGGACTGATTGGTGAAGCAAACAAGGTGCGTTTAGGGTGGTAGAGGCTGTGTGGATAAAATCTTTACATTAAACAAATGATTGATAAACAAGAAGAAAGAATAAAATTATATTAAAAGTTTTTGATTTGCAAACAGGCGTATGATAGAGTTAAAATGGGAAGCTTTATGGCAGCGTATTAGTGATATATGGTGTTGGTGGGTGGCTTCTGAATGGAATCAAAAGTTGCTATGAGAATAGTGAAGCGTGCTGTAAGAATATATCGGTGTTAATGGTGATTTAGGTTATATAGGATTACATAGCGGAAGTGCAGGGTTGTGTTATGTCTCCTTGGTGTTTTCAATTTTGTATATGGATGGGGGTTATGAAGAATTCGAGGTGGGGATGGAGGAAATTGGTGTTAGAATGATGGAGAATGGAGATGAGTGAGGTGCCCTACCTATTATATGCGGATGATTTGTGTCTGTGTGGCGACATCTTGAAGAAGTTTGACGAGGAATTGGGTAGAGAGGATTTGGCAGGTATGTACAAAAGGGGGGTTTGAAAGTAACGTAGATAATGAGTAAGGTTTGGTTGTGAGTGAGGACAGTCCTAAGTGTTTTTTGTTAGATGGTGAGCAGCCAGAAGGAACAAGTATCTGAGGTTTAAATATTTAGGTTGTGTTGGATGAGAAGGAACGGATGTACAGAGTGTAGTAGGAAAAGTTGTGAATGGCGGAAGGTGTGCCTGTGCAATTAAATTCTTGGTGAATGTAAAGGGACAAAAGTCTTGAGTGCGCTAGGGGTCTTACATGAGGGGTATGTTTTACCTGTGTTATTGTATGGTAGTGAGACTATGGTCTGGAAAAGGAAGTAATAGATCTAAAGTTCAATGTGTTTCAGATGGACAATTCTTAGGGAGCATGCTAGGTTGAGAAGAATGATAAATGAGGAATGAACTTATTAGAGAGTTGTGTGGTGTGAAAGAAAGGGGTAAATGAGAGAAATAAATGAAAGTAATGTTGAGGATGGTTTGGTCATGTGGAATAGGATGAAGATAGCGGGTTGTTAAAGCGTAATATATAAGTGAGGGAGATGAGTTGAGGGTAAGAACCGATCGACTCTGGGCTATTGGAGAGGCCGAAGCTTAGAAAAATCGTGGAAATTGGTGACCGTGAGAACGGAAATGTGCTAAAAAAGGAGGGGTTAACTGTGAGTGTTGAGAACAGAGAGAGGCGAGAATAAGGATGAGTTGAGTGCGGAGGCGAGAGAGTTAGCGCGTATTGTTCATTGGTGGAGTTGTGGCCCACCTGGCCCAAAAAGAGGCGGTAATCCTTATGTCATCGACTGAGACGTGACCCCGAGTTAACCGGTTGCGTAGAAAACGAGGCTTATAGACGTCTCGGGTCCCATGAAGCTCAGGTATGATGGATGCTCTTCTGTCTGTGACGATTATCAACTAATAAATGGTAACAGAGGGGCGGTATAGGCTGGGTGGCGATGGCATTCGACTTTTCGACATTCTGTAATTTCCTACTCTTTCTTTTCCCCACGAATCCTCGTTTTTACTCCCAGTCTCTGGGAAAAAGAGGTAAAAGAAGAAAGAAGAAGTATATATATATATTGAACTCAGGAGTAGAGGACTATTATATTATCAGCTCACTAGTTAGTGATTTTAGAGCAATATATAGTATATATATATATATATATTATATATATATATATATATATATAATATATATATAACTATTTGAATTAACAACCCGTTTCTTAATCTGTATAGCATTTTTAATCATGTTTTGCAATGACTTTCAAACTATTCACCTAACGTTGATTGCTCATACTCCCATCGGTCAGTAAGTAGCAGAAATAAAAACATTTTACAATGGAATAATGTTCACGTAAACTTACCTTTCTCTTTCGCTGCATTTGAGTGCCCAATCCTGTGTTGTATTCTGTTTGAAAGCCAACTTTAACGCTCATCTAAGACTATATATTAATATAATATATATTATATTATATATATATAGTTATATATAACATGATATTTATATATATATATTATAATGAAGGATAGCTAATTTACATTAAAGTTCATTATTATATTAATATAATATATATAAATGATTAATAAATGTTTGTTAAATTTATTAACAGTCTTTAGAAGTGAATATTTTTTTTATATGAGTTGGTTGGGCTGCTTAAGTATATATATATATATAAATATCTATATATATATATATATTGTGAATTAAAGTTTCTTAAAACTTTTATAATAGGAGTTTTAAATCATGTTTGGGCCGAACACTTTACACAAATTTGGATACAATTTTTAATAATTCAAGATTTTATTTCGTACTCTAATTCCAGAAAATTAGCATTAATTTTTAATTTTTTCCTAAATAAAACATTTATTTTTTTTTTTAGGAAATAAAAAAAAAAAAAAAAAACAAACACAAAAATTAATGTTTCAGATCATATTTCGCACTCAATTCCAAACCATTGGAGCAGCATAAACTTGTGTGTAATCTATTGCAGCGTTGTGTTGTTGTATTTAATTGATGGACGAGCTGAGTCAGAAAGGCAGGACGAGATGGGCTTTGCATAGATGTGGCAGCAATTTCATAAAGTGCCTGAATTGAGATTAAATATTAACTTAGTCACTTGAGTAAGTTATATTTTTCAATTTTTCAGGTTTAGGGGTAAGTGGAATTTCAAACTAAAATATTTAGGAGTGGTGGGTTTTTTTTAATATACAATACAAGACTTTAGAATAAAAGCAAAATACAAAAAAGAATAATAAATCATAATTTTGAAAATCTAATTATTCATTAAAGCTGACGAAACTATACAAAGCGATTCATCGACTCTGCTGATTTAATTTTTCGTCCCTTCAACCACTTTCTAATTTGGAACATTTTCTTGTTTAAATAAAAGTTATAAAAATAAAAAGAGTAAATTTTTAGCAGTCAAATATATATATATATATATATTATAGTAATATATATATATATATATATATAATATTGTTGTAATATAGATAAATATAGGTAGATAAACTGAAGTTTATATATTTGTATATAGTTATTAGTATGTACTAGTATATAATATATATATGATTATAATAAATATACTAGAGTAATGTATAAGTGGGCTGATGTAATACCGAGCCGAATATTTGTATTATATATTGGTCATATATTTAAGTACTGACTTAGTATAAGTGCGTGTCAGAATTAATGTAGAAAATAGAGTGAAGTCAGCATGTCGTTGACTGTGAACATAATTTATATCTATACTCAATATAATATAATTATAGTATATTTAATTATATATACAAAACAGTATTTCAAGTTTAGTCCGGTTATATATTATTTAGTTCTAGAATGGGTATATTATCGTGTATAGTTTCTATAATATAATATATAATCAAATATATATTATAGTCTTAGAGATATTTAAACAGGCAGTCTACGCTAATATATATATATATACTAATGATATCATAGTATATACTGGTATAATTAAATTATATAGTTATATATATAGGGTGATATAAGTCTTGTAACCTTATTTATAGTAATAATATTATATAATATAATTATTATATATGTATAGTATACTAGTATATTATGCTATATAGATAGGTAGCGTCTTCAGGTCAATCACTGGTGGTATATCAGTCTAAGTTCACGGAGTAGCTGTAATTATCTGAGCATCATGATGAGAATATTAAGGTAAATGTGGGCATACATATTGGAGTAGTAACATCTAAATATATGATTAGTAAATGTCAGCCTCCTAAGGTGATATAATAGTGGCGATCGAATGATCTCATAAGTTATTATTGTATCATGTAGACTTAATATGAAATCTATTCATAATGATACTATAAATATATATATTCTTATATATTTATTTTAGTGGAGTGGAAATAAATAATGAGTTATAGGGTATAGGATAGTAGCGACGAGTGCGGAAGGGCTGGCAAGGTTAAATCAGTTGATGTCGAGAGTAACGCTGAAAACCTAGAATCATCTTCATATGAAAGAGAGATGACGTTTAGCCGTTGAAGAGGAGTAAATCAGCCTCCAGTAGAGGGCAATGACGCGTAAGACGCTCATCGCATAGGTTGGCTTGTATTTAAGCGGGGATTGGCATGAAGAGGTGGTATGCCATAAAGCGGCTTAAAAAGGGTAAAAAGAAAGCGTGAGTTCGAATGCTATTCAAGCAAAATCGATGGAAGTTGTCAAAGAAAGACTTTAGGAAACTATAATATAAAGAGGGGAAGAAGAATACTAAAAGGTTGCATAAATTGGAAGTCGTAAGTAAAAGAGAAAGGTAAGATGAACAGGTTGGAAGGCGAGGAGTGAATGGGGACTTTACTAAGTGCAGTGAATAGGCAAGCGCGAAAAGGTGTGAGACGAAGACGGTTCGATTGATAGTTCGTAAGGACGAATAACCAGCCTAGCTCAAGGCACACACTCACAAGATAGATAATGTTAGAGATAATTATGTGTTAACTCGTATCGAAATGGCATGTGAAGGGAGTATGGAAATGAACTGGAAAATCTGCAATAATATTGGTAGTAATGAAGAGGTGAAGTGAATGTGTGTGGGTTGATGGTGCAAGAAGGATAGATTATTTGGGGAATGAGGTTCATTAGAGGAGGAGGTATATTGGTAGACGTGAGAAAATTGAAGAATGGTAAATCTGCGGTATAGATAAATTACTGGTGAAGATGATAAGAACTGCGTCTATACTAAATTAATCTATAATATGAATCTGTTGGATTTTGAAGTGTGTAAATAAAGCGTTTATGGAGGGTAATAGTTCAGAGGATTGGAGGAGAGCATAATAGTACCCTTATATAAAGGTAAGGGAGATAAGAGAGGGTAACTGTAGTAATTATAGGGGAATAAGTTTTGAAGTGTTGTAGTAAATATATGCTGTATTGTTGGTCGAAACAGTACTCTAGTGACTGAAGACTGATTGGTGAAGAAAAGGTGCGTTTTAGGAGTGGTCAGAGGGATTCGTGTGGATCAATCTTATACATTGAAACAAGACTGATTGAGAAAATGAGAGGAGAATAAGAATAAATTGTAATTTAGGTTTATGGATTTGCAACAGGACGTAGATAGGGTTAAGATACGGAGCTCTAATGGGTGTTAGATCGTTGCATCACTATGGGTTGGTGTAGGTCTTGACTTTAAATCAAAAAGTTGAGTAAATTGAAACGCGATGTGACTGTTAAGGGCGTGTGTAAGAGGCACACACAGATGTACTAGGTGAGGACTGATTTGATGTTACCGCTGAAGTAGGTGTTTGATAAGCGAGTGAGCAAGTACCAATGGTTTAGTGAGAATAGTCATCCGCTCTAAGGGTTAATTCCACTTTATATAATGATTCCTATATAGGAGCGTGGAAAAATAGAGCAGTATATATAGGAGGGGGGGTGAGGCGGTATGAAATGCGTTAGATATAAATGGAGACTAATTAGTAGTAGGAATAGGGTATTTACACGAATATTACATAGTCTCTAAGTGTAAGCTCAATTGTCGGAATGAAAATTGGTTTTTTTGTCGAAATCTTGGATTACTCGCTTTGACACAACTTAGTGAGCTCATGAGAACGAGTGAGACGAGGTGATGGTGTGTAAAGAGGGGCTTCAGAAGTAACTAGATAAGGTAAGGTTTATGTTGTGAGTGAGAGATAGCTCAGTGTGAAGTTATGTCTCTTCTAGCAAGTGTAGACCGGATACACTACAACTTGTGTGGGCACTTATTTGAGTTTTAAATATTTATGTATATTCGGATGAGAGGACGATTATCAGAGTGGGTAAGTAGAGGAATTTGAATGACAAAGGTGGTGGTGCATTATATTGGTGATATGAAGTAGACTAAGTCTAGAGTCGCTGAGGGTTTGCATGAGGTTTCGTTGGTAGACCTTTTTTTATCTAGTTGTTATATTAAGTGAGACTTGGTCCGGATATAGAAGTATAGAGATCAAGTTCAATGCTGTTCGATGACAATCTTAGGGCGTACTAAGAACAGTGTGCAGAAGATTGATAAATGAGGATGAACGTATCTAGAGGAAGTTGTTGGGTGTAAGAAGGGGTATAACGAAGAGAATAAATGAATGTATGTTGAGATGGTTTGCTATGTGGAAATGATGGATGATAGTCGGTTGGTAAGTGGATGTATAGTTGATTGTGTTGGACGACCGGCTGGGAGACGAGAAAAAGTGGATTGAGTCAGTAAAGGAATGTTTGCAGAAGAGAAATGTGAGTTTGGCAGAGAGCGAAAGAAAGGGTGCATGATAGAATAAGAATGCGGGTGTGTGTATGGGGATCGTGTGTGGCACCCTGGGCAAGGGTGAACATATTCTTGATACGATTTACCATTGGTGAGATTCTGTCGGGTCCCATGAGAGCTCTATGGTGAGATTTTCTGATTGCGGTGAGTTTTACTATTAATGGTGAGCAGAGGTGGCGGGTAAGGCTGGGGATGTTTTCGACTTTTGTCATATTCTCCTACTGCTTTTCTTTCCTGATGCATGTAACGCACCTTACTCCCAATCTTTGGAAAAAAAAAGGTAGATGAAAGTGTTGAAGAAGAATTATTCTATAATATATATAATATATTATATATATATATATAAATTTTAGATATAGATGGATATCTGATACCTGATATATCTTAAACTATATCATAGTCTGAAAATAGGCTTCACAATAAAGGCTATAATAGTTGGTGATTATATATATTATCCTAATATATAAATGCTGAATTGGGAAAGTAGAAGTAAGGAATTAAGAATGAAAGTAATATAGCAGGATCGGGGTGTGAGTTGGAACACTTGGATTTCCGGTGTCGGAAGATGTTCTCGTCCTATAGGCGCTAGGGGAATTTATTCCTATTGATAGCTTTAGATGACTGCGTACTCTCAGAATGACTTGGAATAAGCTGGTGCCTCACAGAACAGAGAGCTGTGTAAATCTATTCGGATTCAGCTAGATGAGGTTGATTCTTACATAATGCGCTATTATTAGATAACACACACGGTTCTTCTGGCTGCTTTAGTTCGGTATATTCTTTCTTTTAAATAATTCCAAGTATTTCTTTCATTTTGGATATATTTTGATACATTTCTTCTCCATTATTACTAGTATTTCACACAGGAGGTCTGAAGGGCTACAAACCCCCCTCGAATATTTGAGGAAATCAAAATTTTATCAAAATTTTCAAATGAAAAGATGAAAAACGAGTAAAAAAACATCCGTAGTACTGAATATTCATCCCCATAGGAAAAAAAATTATTTAAAATCATATCATCTTTGGTATGACCTTGATATAAATCATTATTCTTATGAATTCTTAATGATTTGCAAAGGAAAGATTATAAAAGCATACTTACATTTTTATTAATTTTCACTAAATAGATATAATAATCACTAGTATCATAAGCACCACCCAGGGCTCAGCATCCCCACACCCGCAATGCAAGCCAACCCCACCCAGGTGCTCCCCGCCCCGCGGTGCGCCCCAGCGCAATATTTCCCGAAGCCGAATGATATACAATAATATATTATATATTATATATATATTATATTATAATATATATATATTATAATATATATAATAATATATAACTATATAAATATATATAGATAAATATATATATATATATATATAAATAATATATATAATATATATATATATACTATATATATAAGTATATATATTATAAATCATTCGCTCGACAATATCTCCTCGGCGCTACGCGCGGGAGCACCTCGGTGTGTGGCTGCCTTTGCTGGGCTCACTAGCCCATAAGACTGATAGACTATAAAGAACTAAGGGGAATACTCAGTATTAAATTCATAGTAATTTAAATTAATTCATTAAATATTACTTCTAATCCATGATGCGCTAGAAAATTAAAAACACATTTAATAGAAAATCAGATAACGTAATCCGAAACGTGCTAAAAACATATTAAAATGATCGTTTGACAAAGGTAATAAACTTTAACAAATTGAAAATACAAGTATTAAAGAACAACGTTAATTATTAAAAGACGACCCAATCAAATTAGAAAAAGAAGAAGCCTCCTAGAAATAAGAACAAAAAATACAGTAAGGAAAACATTTCCTATTTACCTGCTTAAAGGATCTTCCGATCCAGCATGTTCAGTATTGAAACTATATTTATAAAATTAATAATAACAATTTTGTATACGGGATTACCTTAATAACCTGATTAGATATAATTAGCCCGCATACAACAAAGCTTTCCTAAATTAAGCCCTAAATAGGCACATAACATAGTATTTGCACCACATATAACCAGAAAAAATTCAGTATTAATAATTACCTTGGGAAATATACTAAAATCGCCCAGGCGTATACAAACAAGAAATCCCTAAATTAACCTAAAATAGATTATTATACAACACCATATTACAGAGAGAGGTCAGTCGCGATAGCAGAGATACGGTTGATTTAGTTTCTCGTGAATTGGATTCTCCAAATTTACCTAACAAGTAAATAATACACAAAGAGCTCAGGAAATAAAAAAAACTCCCTAATATTTATTGACATCAGGAAATAAATAGGACTTTCCAATATAATTTATTATATAAATAAAACTATAGACATATTTTAATAAAAAACATTATGTACAAAAAATATTTATTTTTTACTTATATACATGAAAAGATTGATTAAACAGGATTAAGTCAAATAGAACAAAAATGCATAGACTGATGGATATGCTAAGGGCATGCCTTACTGATTTACTCATTAGCTATAAGGACGAAAACGCATTTAATAAAATTCAATAAAATTAAGAAAAGTACTTTAATATTCCAACAATCATTTTAAAAAGCAAATATACCATCATAATAAAAAATATATTCAAGTAAATATATACATATATATAAGTTTTAAAAACAAAGTTAAATAATTTTATTTATTTAAGAGTTGTAACATACGTATTTAATTCAAACATAAAAATGTTTAAAAATTACTTGATGATGGTGGTTATATGGTTAGTTGTTGTATAGATGTAACTGATGCATTAAGTAACATCGCGAAGAATCATGCTGTGGATAGAAATCTGTAGGTAAAAGAAATCTGTGTGATAAGATATAACTTTGTGCAATTATATGTAATATCATATGGAACAAAGTAATGTCATAACATTAATATAAGAATGTGGGTTGACGTTTGTATGACTGAGTTTACTGAAAGATATTTATTAGAAATGGAAAACTAAATTCATATGAAGGTGAATGTTTGAATTTAGTATATGTTTTCTTGGGTGGGTGTTGTGTTTTGTGTGTGTTTTTGTTTTCTAATATAATAAGCAATAGCTAAGTAAAAACACAAAGTAAGAAAAAAAATAAAAAAAAAATATAAAAATTAAATAAAAATAATAGAAAAAATAAATAAAAAGTATAAAACAAAAACTATGTTAATAAAACTATAGCTAAAATACATAAAGCAAAATAAAACAGCATAAAGCAGACAAGATACACACAGAAACAGACAAGTTAAAGCAATCAACCAAGAATGTTAAGCCAGGTAAAACATCGGAGATTAAAGCAGCTAAAGCAGGTAAAAACAAAATACTAATCCCCCCCCTTGATAGTCACCACTCTCTATCATTTACTTCATTATAACTCTTAGAGGTCAACTTAAGCAATATGAGAAACAGGTCAACAACATCACGAAGTTTAAAGCAGTAAAAATATTAAAGCATAAAAACATGAGAAGCAGGTAATCGTTAAACCAACCGTATACTAAATCCCCCCTATGTTAGTAACACCTCTATATTACTGATTTACGCTTTAATAATGTAAGATTTAATAAAATGATAAAGCAGTCAAAACAAAGTTAACAGTAAAACAATTAAAAACTCAGGTAAAACATTAAACAAAAGCAATACAATCCCCCTGTGAGTTAACACTCATATTTACTGATTTACTGCCATTAAGTAATAATGTTAATTAACTAATTAGTTAAAGCAGGTTAAAAACATTATTAAGTAAAGACAAAAACAGAGTTAAAGCAGTCAAAACAGATAAAACAAAAAAGACATACTATCCCCCAATGTAGTTACACCTATATAATTACATTATCTTAATCTTAAAAGTAATATGTTTTAATAAAAAGTTTAAGTGCCAAAATTAATTAGGCCTAAAATGACCCATGAAGACCAAAGGGTTGGTCGTCGTTATACATGTGTAATATAATTTAATGAAGTGTCATTATTAATATGTGAATGTCCCGCTGACTAAGGTAAGTTCGTGATCGGGGCTGTTGTGACGCTGTGTACTATAGTAAATAGTGTCTACGGTAAATACAGTCTCATAAGTGAATGTGATTAAATCTGTAATACAATTTTAATAAGATTAAGACCCTTTCACAAAAGGATTTTGGAGGTTGTTTCGTGCCCGCGTTATATATAAGTAAATATGTATGTTAAGTTATAAAGGGTTTGGTGTTGGCTGTTGGTGGTTGTGGCTGGCTGTTGGTGTCACGGGATGAATAAATCCCTCTTCTCCTCCGGGATTTGGTTGAAATATCTTATTTCCATCCTGCACACACACACACCACACACACACACAACACACACACACACACGCACCACACAAACTATACTATAATACACACTCTATACTATATTCACACACACCACACACACCACACACACACACAACACACACACACATTCACTTATGACACTCTATTACCACACACACTATGACACTTTACACACATTCACTATTTTCTTTCTATTTTACCCGTAATTCCAAAAGGATTGATATTACTAGCAGTCACCATGACTTCCTACATCAACACACACTTTACACTTATACACATCTTCAACTGACACTACACTCACCATAGACATCCTACACTTACATTACACTAAACACAGGTCATAAACACACGACAAACCTATTCTCCATGGTCAATTATTAGCCCATCCTAATTTAGGCACTTAAACATTTTTAATTACATTACGCCATTGAAAGCAGTAAATCATAAATCAATAGAGGTTAACTAACACCTGGATTATGGCTTTCTTACTGTTGATCTTCTAACTCAGTTTTATTGTTTAACTTATATTACTCTTAATTCACATATTTATTAACATTACATACCTTAAAGCATAAATCAGTAAATCAATAGTGTTTTAACTCACGTTTTACTGCTTTATCTCATGTTTATGTTATAACTTATATTTCTTACCTTTAACTCACATCATTTATTAACATGACCATACTCTAACACAGTAAATAGTAATCAGAAAGTGATTACCTAACACCTAGTGGATTAGTATTCTCCTCCTCACGCCCTTTACCTCATTTATCCATCTTTACTGCCTCCATATGTTTTACTGCTTATAACTCATATCCGCTTACTCGCTTAACTCACATATCGATCTAACACTTACTATACCTTAGAGCTCAGTAATCAGTCACAATTCCCAATACAACTGGTACCTAACACCAAGCGAATTAGTTGCATTGTTTTACAGCTCTATGCTTTAACTCTTCTCTACGACCTTAATTCTGCTACTGCTACTCAACTTCTGCTTATACTGCTTAACTTTCTCTGATACCTCTTTAAACTTCGACTTTATCTTTACACTCATATATTTATACAATTAGTTTTATTTGTTTAATATATTTCTATCTTATTTTTATTAATTATTCTTCTATTTTCTTATTATTTTTATATTCTATCATATATTTTAGTTAATATAAATTGTTAATTTAAAAAACAGCCTACCTATATGATGAATTAGAACACACACACACACAACACTACACACAAAACACATATTTAAACACGAGCGCACTCACACAGGCACACAAACACACACATACACTAACATATACTATTTATGAATTATACACAACACACTATGACACTTCATTACCCATAGACACTTCATTTAACACTTCATACACATGCGTCACACCACCACCATCACTATATACAATAACACATCCTATGACACTACATTTGTCCCATAGAAACTACACATTTACACTTCACTCACACACAGATTTACTTACACTCACACATCATTTACTTCACTCACACAGATTTACTACACCACACACAATTACTTACACACCAGATTTACACACTGCACACATATTTACAACACACACACACACAACACACACACCCACATATACACCCCACGCACACCACCCTACACATATAAGCGTAAATTATTAAACATTATGTTTAATTAAACACGTACATTTATACTTCTCAATTCAAATATTCCTAAAAATTATTTCAAAGTTCTTACTTAACTTCTATAATAATCAATCATTATCTGAGAAAGAATTAGTATTAAACTGTTGATTGTTTGTGTAGGATAAATCAATTCTAAATTAACTTAAACAAATGTATAGTAATTTTACAAAAAAGTCAATTTTTTTCGTACTCTAAACAAAATCAGTAAAAACTAAATGCCACCCTCTAGCCCCTCTAATCACTATGCCCGTTTTTCTACTTACTTATCTACATCTATCTTTACCATTTATAAGATAAAATTTAACAAAATAATTCTTTCTCGTAATAATACATGATTTATTAAAATCATTTAAGTTTTTATTAAAAATAACAATTATCACATGACATTCCATATATTATTCACATGTTAAATAATACAATATTTCAAAGTTTTTCTTAAAATTAATCGGGTTTTCTCTATCTAATTTATTATCCTATTACTATTACATTTACATATCCATCACGGAGCAAAACACAACAACCCACTCACTTAAGATACCGAAATAACCCTCTCTGTAAAATATCGTAAACTTACTTGAGTCTATACACTTTAGATAATCCTTTTGTAACCGCATCGATTAAGCTAACTTCCAGGTCCAAAATAATATTTCAACTACCTTTCTAGTAAAATGTGGTGCAATAACTACGTTAGGCCTAAATTAGGCCTAAATTAGTCAAAGCCCTATTTTTATCACGGCTAAGTTAATCCTAATCACTCAGTCAAAAGGTAATCCCGCTATAAGACAAGACATCATCTTTATCCTATTATCTCTTCAATTAAATATATTTCCAAACTGAAATCATCGGATCGTGAAAGCATCCCCTTAAGCATGTAACAAAGAACATGTTTTTCCTTCTACTGTGATTGCGTTGAGGTAATCCGTATCTCTATATCACTGTATGATTCAGAATTATTATCTCTCTGAAAATTAACATTGTCTTCTATAAACTTATTTACAGTGCGTATTATTCAGACCCAAATCATTTTACAAATCAGTCATTAAACTGTTAGCGGTCACAATTACTCATAATTTGATACATAATGTATTTATTTACCACGTGATGTCATATTTAAAATAAATACTACATTAGAACAATTATTAAATTTCACTAGATAGACTCAAAATTAATTCACTACTTCATAGGCTCAACACCAGGTCTCAGCATGATCCCCACCCGCAAACGCAGCCACCGCACCGCAGCCTCCCCGCCGGATTGCGCGCAACTTTACGTCAGCAAAGTTGATAAATATAATATATACTAAATATAATTATATATATATAATATATAATCTATATATATAAGTAAAATTATAACTATATATATATATATATATATACCTTATACTATATATAACATATACATTAAAATAATATACTACCTTTATAATTATGATTATATAATATATCATTCCTCGAAACATTGCGCCGGCGCACGGCGGACCGGACGACCCTTAGTGCGGTGTCGCCTTTCGGTGCATGCAGACCCTGGTGTCACTATGAACTAGATAATATTATCTATTCTATGAAATGAAATACCCAGTAAGTTATTATAATAAATTATCTCACTTGTAAATTAATATCACGTGAGTTATCTTAGAATATGTGCCACGCTAACAGCTAAAAGACAGATTAAAATATGTCTAAAAGATAATAAAACAACACACCCTGCTCAATACAAGATAAAAACAACGTTAATTTTTATATTTCAAAAGGACCCATAAAATAACTTCTGACCAATCACAACGAGTCCATATAGAGAAGATACCCCACCAACACGATAAGGGGAAAACATCCATTCTTTACCTCTTATAAGATCTTTCCATCCAGGCATTTTCAGTTGAAAATATTATAAAAATAATAAAACCATTCTGCTTACGGGATACCTTTGACCTGAGGTATTAGATTAAATTAGCCGTGCTAACAAAAAACTCTCCAAATTTAGGGGCCCTAAAGTTACCTAACGTAGATCTATGCCACACACATTACAAAAAAGTCAGTAAATATATATACCTGAATTGATAAACCCCTCGGTACAAAAAATTATCCATAAATAACAAGTATTATTCAAACAATTACAGAGAGAGGTCCACGTTCGTATCTGGAACGGCGTGTTTGTTTCTCTACTGATCAAATTATAAGAATGAACATGTGTTTCCAAATCGTATGCTGAGGGATTTATTAAAAAACTTTGGAAAACGAGAATCAGGCAATTTTTCTCATCAAGTATAATAACTGTATTTTAAATAAATAATTGAAATTATTTACTAGAACACTGATCGTTTGGCATCTACGAAAATTTCTTCTCTATTCTATACAATCGCATTGCTATAATTAAACCAAACGTCAATAAGAATCAAACCTGCATACTTGATGTAGAGGTGCAGCGTCCTTACTGATACTCATACTGTCTTTAATACGTAAAAATGTTTATAATAAAATTTCATTAAAATATTAGTACAAGTACTTTAAAACTGATATTATAAAATTATAAACAAAGTATTTAAACAGTTTAATATATAAATTCTTTGCTCAAAGATATAATAGATTGAGTATTATAGAATTTTAAAAACTTTAGAAATAATTTTATATTTTAATGGAAGTAATCATGTGAATGTTTAATAAAATAAAAGTTTTAAAAAATATACTTATATGGTGTAAGGTAGGTCGTTTGTGTGTATGTGGTTGTT
>JABUQX010078303.1:0-10000 GCA_015478945.1 Trachelipus rathkii
GTCAATAAATATAAAACGTTTATCAGTTTAATATTTATTATTTTAACATATGGTTAATTGTCAAAGTCACAATTTTTGTTTGTTAAAAAGATTTGTTTAAATTACTAATAGGCAACTCTTTGCATTGGAGTAACAGCTGTTTTATATGTCAGCTGGTCTTGCATTGTCTTGTGCACACTGAAAAATCGACGTCTTTTGTAAATGTCAAATTCATTTAATTTTCAAGTAAAGATTTAATATTTCTTATCAAATCAGTCAGTCTGTATATTTTTGTTAATATAATTTGTTTATTTATATACATTCTTGAACATAAATATTTATATATTTTATATATACATATTTATGGGCGAGGATCTGTATAAATTTAATGATAGAGCATTTTGTATTGATTAACCGTTGTTTGCAAATACACATTCGTGCACATACAAATGTACATACTGCATGTATATATGTATGGTCGTTGATCTGTATTGCAAGTGACATTTTCAAAGCATAAAATATATAATTGGTATTTAGTACTGAGGTTCTATATTATTCGGTGCACATGTATGTAGATACCTACGGACATCTAACTGCATGGTCATGGATTTATAAAACCTAGTTTTGTAAGAGCAGTACATATTCATTTATTTTTTTTATTAAAGTATTTTTAAATTTACTCCAGTAGTTTCCTTGAGTGTTTCCAAACGTAATTTACTTTCTCATTTATTCAAATTTTCAAGTAGTCATTATTTTAGGTCTTAAAGACATTGGTTTCATGATCAAAACATTGATCATAAAACAGGTTTATTCATTGATAAGGAATAATATTGACTGTACGGTTTTCACATAAGGCAACGAACTCGGTCAAACCGTTGTTTCACTTGAAGGGTCTTCAGGGAGATACGTTGGTGAGTTTTAAGTATAAAATTGCACTGTAGTATTGCACAGGCCGATAACTCATTCAACAGGAGGCCTGGATACTGTTACAATATAGGTTTGAGAATCTTAGAAAGTGTTAGTTGGTTGGATTGTCACGGGGGCCTAGCCAAAGGATTTGTTTATACGCTGGAAGAGTAAGTTTATGACATATAATTTAATATCTTTTCAACCAATCGCATTACATTATTAAATGGGTATTCCTGTCTCGGGATCTTATTTTATAACCCTTCAGTCATTATTTCGTTATCAATGAATTGCTTGTAGTGAATTCATTTTGCTATTTTGTTGAATATTTGAGCTCAGGGTCGTTCATTTGTAATTTTGCTAAGACCTGTGCCAGAGTTATTGTGTAAGCATTCTTACCAATATCGACAGTTGGGATATATGTTGATATTGTGTTTTTAACTGTCAATATAGTCGTTTGTACTATTTGTTTTATTGAAGTTGAACATATATGATTTTTTTTTTTTGCGTATTGGTGAAATAGCATATTTTAGTACTTTATATTTTATGCTTTTTATATATATATATAGTATATATATATATATATATATATATATATATATATAGAGATAAATATATGACGTATTTATATTTTTTATATATTTATATATATATATATATATATATATATATATATATATATATATATAAAATATATATATATATATATATTTATTAATATTGTTTAGATAGGAAGTAAAATTTACAAAGTTGTGTGAAGCGAAAACAGTAATTTCGGATTTCCTGATTTTACTCTGTTTGAGTTTAGGAGCGAAAACACTGCCTTCCGGCAAGATTTTTGGCAACCTTTACTCGAACTGTTTAAACCCGTATATATACATACATATATATATATACTATTATTGTTATTGCTATTATTATTATATATATATATATATGGTTATATATTATTATTATATATATATATATTGCTATTATTATTATTATTATTATTATTATTATGTTATATATATAATATATATATATATATATATATATACATATATTATTAATATATATATATATATTATTATTATATAAATATATATATTATTATTATTGTTATATATATATATATATATATATATATATTATTTATTATATATATATATATATATATATATATAGAGAAAGAAAGATGAGAGTAGTTATATATATATGTATATATATATATATATATATATATATATATATGTAGCACCCATTAACTTTGTAAAAATTTAATTTATGTTCGTACTTATGCTAAGATTTGCGCGAGCAAAATTTTAGCATAAGTCAAAGTGAAAATATATATAAACTCGTCCTTTTGAGATACTCTTAAGTCAGATCAAATTATTAAGAATCAGAAGAAAATCTCACTCAAGATACTCTCCAGAAATCCTCCCGGCAAGAGCGATAAACTTCAAGGGAAAGGCTGCGACTTGAATTTCGATCACAAATTTTCGCCGCTAAACGAAGAGTCAGAGGCAATTGTGGAAAACGCGCTGGAAAAGGCTGTGACTACCAATTCGCCTACGAAGAGAGTATCTCAACAGAAGGGACTTTTATTACTTCTTTACTTTTATTGAATATCTCTACTTATGTTGAATAAAAACATCATTTCAAATATGGATTTCTAATTTACCACTTCTTATAAATAGTGTTTTGCTTAAAAAATAAACCAAATTTATATAATATTACCCTATATATATATATATATATATATATATATATATATATATATATATATATATATATATAATATATATATATATATATATATATATATATATATATATATATATATATATATATATATATATATATATATATATACAGTATATCGTTAATTTTGTGTCAAGAAATTTGTTTTCCTGCATGTATTAGTAGGACCCAAATTTCAAAATTTTGGTAGAAAACGTGATTGCGATTCGTGTGTAAAAAGGTGACTTTGTTGACGAACGGTATATTTTATAATCTGTTTTGAATACAACGATTATAACAATGGCTACTTCTAATGCTGAGTTTATGGAGATGTGCAAATCCGCTGGTTTAACGGGTAAGGAACTCGCTGCTGTATTGAGAGATAGAATGGCTCAAGAAGCCGCGTTTGAGCAACAAAAGTTAGCTAAGGAAGCGGAGGTTGAACAGCAGAAGATTGCTGCTGCACTAGAAGAGAAAAAGTTAGCGCTTGAGACGGAAGAGCGAAGGGAGAAAGCTAAGCTTGAAGCTGAAAGGGAGAAAGCTAAGCTTGAAGCTGAAAAAGAGAAAGCTAAGCTTGAAGCTGAAGCTGGAGTAGAGAAAGCCAAACTCGAAGCAGAGGAGCGAAGAGAAAAGGCTAAATTGGAGGCAGAAAAAGATGCAAGAGAAGCAGAGGAGAGGATGTTGCAGATGAAGCTTGATGCTGAAGATAAACAGCGTCAGCATGACGCGGCAGTAGCTTCACAAAGCGCTCAGAGCAGCCACAGCACTTCCTACGCCAGCAAATACCCGAAGTTGAAGCTTCCATTCTTCGATGAAAGAAAAAATGATATAGAAGAATACTTGTTAATGTTCGAAAAACAAGCGGAGGCGAACGACATCCCTATGGAAAAGCGAGCATTTGTTTTAGGGTGTTTCCTTACAAGTAAGGCGGTCAGTGTGTTCAACAATATGACTGTTGAAGAGCTTAAGAACTATGAAGGTCTAAAAAGAGCTTTATTAGAGAGGTACGGACTTACTGAAAGTGGGTACTGTGCTAAGTACAAAACCATGAGTCCTACGGAAGATGACAATCCTAGGGTGTATTTACAAAAGATAATTGAAGCTCTTAAAAAGTGGATTACTGCAGCAAATGTAACACTGACACCAGATGATCTCATTGAGTTTTTCTCAGTTGATAAGTATTTAAATACTGTCCCAAAAGAACTCGCGACTTACCTAAGGGAAACGAAGAAGAAAATACCGGAAGAGATAATAATTAGTTCAGAAGGATATATGGAAGCTCATCGTTTAAAGTTCGTAGCAAACAGTCACACACGAAGTCACAATCACGCTGATAAAAGCCAACATAACAATAATAATTTTAGATCGAGAGGCAATGGTTACTCTACGAATAGTAATCATAAAAGTAGCAACCAACATGCATCTAGAGCAACAAACAATGAAAGCAAGATCGGAAGTGGGAGCGGCGACAGACAGAATTATCGTCGCAGTAGCAGTGAGCCCAGGGAGGTGATCACGTGCTACAAGTGTCAAAGGAGAGGGCATCTCGCAAGAGACTGTAGAGTCCCTCCTTATTTCAACAGCAGTGGTAGAGGACAAAGTAATTCAGGCAAACAGAAGGAAGAAGCAAAGAGCACGGGAGCATCCGGAGTCTCTGATAGCGGCAATAAAGTCCTGAATGGTTCAGGTGAAGAGCCGAATCTCCTGAATGAAATAGAGAAGGTGGAAAATGACGAGTTGTCGCACCTACCTGTAACGTATGGGACGGTGAATGGCTATCAAGTCAAAACCCTCCGAGATACCGGTTGTAACGTAGTAGTTGTGCGAGAAAAATTCGTACCGAAGAGGTGTTATGTTGGAGACAACATGAAAATAAGATTGCTGGACGGTACGGTGATAGAAGCTCCTCTCGCAAGTATAGATGTGGATACCCCTTATTACGTGGGTAGGACAACCGCAGCAGTGCTGCCGGAAGTCGTCTATGATTTAGTCATTGGGAATGTCAAAGGCGCATTGCCCCTAAGTCAGCCTAACCTCGCATGGGAGTCGACCGTGTGTCGAGGGCCTCGTAAAGTAGAGGTCGAGCATAACCATAGAAGTTTGCTGGTCCCCATCGCTGAGAACGCTGAGGAAGATTCACAAGAAGAATCTGATCAAACAAATCATAGTTTTGGAATGGCGAGTTTGGAGGTGGAAGAATTTTACAGAGGGAAACCGTCAGTGCCACAATCCTTGGACGTCAATAATAGAGATGTCGAGCCAACCGCGGAGCCATCACTGAATGTGATGATAGGGTCCCAATGTTCACCTAAGGATGAAGAAGTTACAGGAAAAGAAGAAGTTGAAGTCCCTACAAAACCACTAAGAGATGTTGAAGAAGACACAGGAATAACGGATGTCCAGGTGACATCAATTGAAGAAAGTACACAGTGGTCTGATGAAACAGATCGTACTTACGAAGATGGTGAGACATTGAGAGGTGATGCAGTCGTTCACACACAAAGTTCTGGAGAGAAGAATGTTGTAGCTGTGGGTGAAGGGGAGATAACCCATGGTGAAGAAGTACAAGAACTTATTAGCGATCGGGAGACTTTTAAAAGTAAGCAGAAAGACGATGTTACTCTACAGAGGATATGGAGGTCAGTGGAAAGAGGTGAAAATAAGTATATAGTAAAGAATGGTGTACTATTTAAAAGAGTTATGGAAAACCAACAGGAGAGGTTTACTTTGGTTGTACCAAAAGAGTACAGAAGTAGAGTTATGAAGGTGGCACACGATGAAGTCTTCGGTGGTCATCAGGGGGTAAAGAAGACAATGGGTAAAATTACCCAACAGTTCTTCTGGCCAAACATATATTTGGATGTAACTAAACATTGTTACTCTTGTGATATATGTCAGAGAACGTGCCCGAAAGGCTCAGTAAAGAAAATACCTCTGTGTCCAATGCCCATCATTGAAGAGCCGTTTCAAAGAGTGATTATCGACCTGATCGGACCAATCTCACCACCATCTTCAGAAGGGCATCAGTATGTCCTAACACTTGTGGATGCCGCCACGCGCTATCCTGAAGCTGTACCTCTAAAGAGCATAACTGCACAGAAGGTTACAGAAAGCCTGGTATCGATTTTCATGAGGTTGGGAGTGCCAAAGGAAATACTCAGTGACAATGGTCGTCAGTTTACATCTGATCTAATGAGGGATGTAACGAAGATGCTTAACATTAAGCAGAAGTTTTCCAGCATATACCACCCAATGAGTCAAGGCCTCACAGAAAAGTTTAACGGTACCCTGAAAAGAATGCTCAGAAGGATGTGCAGTGAGCAAGTGAGGAAGTGGCATAAGTTCATAGAGCCACTATTATTTGCATATAGGGAGGCTCCACAGGATTCCACAGGATTTTCCCCATTCGAGCTCCTGTACGGAAGGACTGTGCGAGGTCCAATGCAGATTTTACATGAAATTTGGGCAGGAGATATCAATCCTGAAGAGGCAAGGTCAACATACAGGTATGTTTTTGACTTGCAAGAAAGGCTAAATGAAACTCTAAAGTTGGCTAGAGAAAACTTAGCTAAGGCCCAAATTTCCCAGAAAAGATATTATGACAAAGGTGCGAAGACCAGAAAACTGAAAGTAGGAGACTTAGCTCTCGTTCTCCTACCGACTTCAAGCAACAAGATGCTAATGAGATGGGGCGGGCCATACACAGTGGTGGAGTTGTATGGTAAAGATAATTACAAGATCCAAGTTGGTGATGTGATTAAGACTTATCACATCAATCTGCTAAAGAAGTATATTGTGAGAGAGGAGGGTGAAGAAGAAGAAGAAGAGATGGGTCAACATCAGGTGAATATAGGCGCTTCTGCAGTGATCCTTGACACTGAAAACGAAGAGAACATCACTTTAGTGGAAATGGATCCCACGATGGTACAAAAAGAAAGGTTGTCCGACACTAAGATCAGTAAGGACATAACAGATGCTATGAGGAGAGAGTTAATGGAGATCTTAGAGAAGCATGAAGGAATTTTTACAGACGTGCCTGGCACCGCGAAGAATTACTATCATGCGATAGACCTTATAGATGATACCCCCATCAGGCTGAAGCCATACAAGTTACCTTTTACGACACGGACGGAACTAAAGAAGGAAACAGATAAGATGATACGAATGGGCATCATTGTTCCCTCCACGTCGCCATATTCAGCGCCAGTAGTCGTTGTCCAGAAAAAGGACGGGAGTAAAAGGGTATGTTCAGATTACAGGGCCTTAAATAGGATTACGGTCTTCGATCCTGAGCCCATGACTACGACTCAGACTTTATTCACCAAGTTTGCCAAGGACAAGTTTTATACAAAACTTGACTTAGCCAAGGGCTATTGGCAGATTAAAATAAAGCCTGAGGATTGCTATAAAACCGGTTTTTCAACCGAAGATGGACATTTCCATTACCTCAAGCTGCCATTCGGTATGGTAAATGCCGGAGCAACGCTTGTAAGGTCAATGCGCAGGATTCTGGATGGAATCAACGATGTCGACTTTTATATCGACGATATCATCGTCCATTCCCAGACCTGGCGCGAGCATACGATCACGATTGAGACTGTTCTACAAAGACTTCAAGAGGAGGGATTCACCATCAGACCGACGAAGTGCGAGTTCGCCTCGTCGAGTGTTGAGTTCTTAGGTCATTTTATTGGCAATGGCACTAAAGGATTACATGAAGACAATGTAATCAAAATTAAGAAGACAGAGCCACCTAAGAATAAAAAGCAAGTAAGGTCTTTCTTAGGGCTCACTGGTTACTACCAGGATTTTGTAAAGAATTATGCAAAAATTGCAGCGCCATTGACCGACTTAACAAAGAAGGGTGAGCCAACGAAGATTAGGTGGGAATCCATACATCAGCAGGCGTTTGAGAAGTTGAAAGAAGCTTTGAGCTCGAAGCCAATCTTGAAGATGCCAGAGTTGGAGAAGACATTCACGCTGCAAGTGGATGCGTCCGGTACTTCACTGGGATACGTCCTCCTACAAGAAGACGGAGGAATTCTCCATCCGATCGCATACGGGAGTAAGAAGTTGTCTGTAACACAACAGAGGTATTCAACTTTGGAGAAGGAGGCGTTAGCGATCGTTATGGGCATCAGAAAATTCGAGCCATACCTCTACGGGAAGGAATTTATCCTTCAGTCCGACCATAGACCGCTGACGGCTATGAACAAGAAGAGGTATGAAAATAATAGGATAATGAGGTGGTCTTTATACTTGCAAAGATTCAGATTTATCCTAAACCATATAAGTGGGAGAGATAACGTCATAGCTGACTACCTAAGCAGATCGTATGCCGACGATACATTGGGTTCATCATCAGAAGTCTCTACTGAAGAAGGAGCGCTGTGTAAATGAAACCAATGTTTTAACATCATGTACATAAAGCAAAATGTACCAATTTGCTTCATAATGGGTGGGCCAAAGATGTAATGCAGTGGTACATGAAATATATAACATTACTTTCATTTATGTATTTTAAGGTAAAGGTCAAGTATTGCCATTGCAATATTAATTTTCTGTTATATATATATTTGATGTATGCTGCAAAGGTCCAGTCAAAATATTGTAAATATGTTTGTATTATAAGAATAAACGACAACCAATGAGAACTCATCTTTTGAAACTTATTTTTAAAATCTGGATTGTCATTGGTCGTTGTTGACAAAGCTTTATTAATATTATTATTATTATTATTATTATTATTATTATTATTATTATTATTATTATTATTATTATTATTATTATTATTATTATTATTATTATTATTATTATTATTATTAATATTTTTAAAGCATTTTAAAAAGGGATACTGCGTATTACTATATATATATAAATGATTTTATATATATATAAATAAATATTTATTGAATAAATGCATTATTTTTGTAAAGTGTGGCAGCGCACAATCTTCAATTTTTGTTAGCTTTTTATATTTTGATTTCAATGAAAGATTGTCATTTCTTGAGAAGAAGTACGATTTTACAAGAAATACCAATCTTGCATTCTCTCTAAATGTCTGGTATATATTTGTCTTACTAAATTAATTGATAAATATATACATCATTTTATTTATTGTTTTAAGGATTGTGATTGGATAAGAAGGCGTAATCTAAATTACTGTAATTTATATAAATAGTAAAAATGAGAATATTTTGGATCTTTTTCGCTTTCATTGTTGTTAATCCAAGTTGTATATAGTTGGTAGCTCTTAACGCCTCGTATGTTCCGATCAATTTTATTATTTGTTAGTGTGTATATTTTGTATCCAAGAAGTGTTTTGTTTTTATGTTTTATTACAAAGTAAATGTAATATGTGTTTTAAATTTAATATGGTGATATAAATTTCGATGTGGAAAATATTGCTATTTATTTTATTGTAAAGATAAAGGTATTTAAAGTTGTGTTTTTAAAGCAATTGTGTTTATATTGTAATTATTATATGCATTGCTATTTCAAAGCGTCGTCTGCAGATACGAGTTTGCAAAGTGCATTGTGTCCGAATTGTTGCTAGATATTACTGGCAGGTAAGCTTGTGTGTTATTGAAATTTATTTCTTGAAGTATCGCAAATATTATATTGTGTCAATAAATATAAAACGTTTATCAGTTTAATATTTATTATTTTAACATATGGTTAATTGTCAAAATCACAATTTTGGTTTGTTAAAAAGATTTGTTTAAATTACTAATAGGCAACTCTTTGCATTGGAGTAACAGCTGTTTTATATGTCAGCTGGTCTTGCATTGTCTTGTGCACACTGAAAAATCGACGTCTTTTGTAAATGTCAAATTCATTTAATTTTCAAGTAAAGATTTAATATCTCTTATCAAATCAGTCAGTCTGTATATTTTTGTTAATATAATTTGTTTATTTATATACATTCTTGAACATAAATATTTATATATATTTTATATATACATATTTATGGACGAGATATAAATTTAATGATAGAGCATTTTTGTGTATTGATCAACTGTTGCCAAATACACATCTGTAAGACATACAAATGTACATACCATGGTATATATGGTATGGTCGTTGACTAAATAAAAAGACATTTTCAAAGCATAAAATATATATAATTGGTATTTAGTACTGAGGTTCTATATATTCAGTGCGCATGTATGTAGATACCTACGGACATCTAACTGCATGGTCATGGATTTATAAAACCTAGTTTTGTAAGAGCAGTACATATTCATTTATTTTTTATTAAAGTATTTTTAAATTTACTCCAGTAGTTTCCTTGAGTGTTTCCAAACGTAATTTACTTTCTCATTTATTCAAATTTCCAAGTAGTCATTATTTTAGGTCTTAAAGACATTGGTTTCATGATCAAAACATTGAT
>JABUQX010078303.1:15000-37500 GCA_015478945.1 Trachelipus rathkii
TTTAGAGTTTCTGTAACGAATCCAACAAAACTTAACCTAACCTAGCCTATCCTAACGCCTCCGGCGTTATGTACCGAAATTTTTTTTAATGTCGTGTCGACCATTTGGGCTAGTCCCCATTTCATAGTCTGCAGTTTTTTTTTTTTTTTTTTTTTTGCAACAAATTTGCTTTTGATCACCACATTAACTCTTTCTAATCCATTTCCATATATTTTGTATTCATATTTTCTATAAGGTAAAAAAATCTGTGATTGCCATGATGCCAACTTATTATGGCGGTTAACTGTCATTATCTATAATCTATAAAAATTCTTCATGCATATTTCCATATATTTATTTGCATGAAAACATTCAAAAAGGTTTACATTTCTAAAACAAATTTAAATAGTTATATCAGATAACTGAATCCATAAATTTTTAAAATTTTGGCTAACTTTTCCCCAGAACTGCTAATTTAAATAGTAGTCATACATGGCTTTCTTCTAATTTTATTTCATATGAATTTTTATACTAGGATTACAATGCTAATTACCCGTACTTAAAATGCAGTGGTTCTTTTTCCCACAAAACCGTAAAATAGATCTGTTTTAGGTCCCTACTAGTATTACCTTTTTATATTAATAATAAACAGTATTGTATAGCCTTATTTTTAAAAAAATGAAATAGTTTCTTTTCCCAAATGCATTTTTTTAACACCTGAAGTTGTAAAAAAATTCAGAAAAAGTATTCATGTGCAAATTTTCATACATTTATTTCATGAAAATGTTCAGAGAATTTTATATTTCTCTATATAACCGAAACATTTATATTTTCATATTTAATATTTACATCTCGTTTTCTCATACGAGTGTTAACTTTATTATTTAGATATATTTTCTTTTAATCTACAATGTAATAAATTTATATCCCGTTTCTGAACGTTGTGCACCCTATGTGCAATTATGTACCCTTGCCAACAAATGGTGGAATAAAAACTGCGCATCCAGATTGCAAAAACAATAAATGTGGAGTTATTCACTTAGAAACCAATGTATTCAAAGATCACTTAATTGCCGACGAGATCAGATATTTCTAAAATGCGTTTTCTGTATTTCGCATAGAGTAAAAAGCTTCTTCAAACTATGAGACAACTTTAGAGGAATTTTAAAATTTGATCTTATTCAAAATCGATTGAGATAAAAATGCAATTAGAGATTTGTATAGACGTCAATTATATATATAAAGAAAATTATGATATCCATTTCAGACGACGTAACTCGACACAACCAGATTGTTTCTCATCCAATAGAGCAACACCATATCGAGCAATATGAAGATTTACCAATGCAGGAGCAAAACGTACTCAAGACAACTAATGCAGTTTTCTGTAGATCATCAGTTCGGGATAAGAAATTGAATGAAATATACAAAGTTATGGAATGTGAAACTTTAATAGCCGTGCTTTTGATGAAGTGTGGAGGATATCAAAACATTTTGCGAATTATGAAGCTCTTCTGAAATATTTTTAAATAGGATTATATGAGAATGATCAAATCTCCAAATACTATCATAAAAAAACTTTCCGACAATACTTATCGAGTTCTCATTTGTATAATGATTGATATTTTTTATAAGTTACACAGTTATCTAAACTCTTGCTATGAAAAAGGAGCAGCAGAAGCGAGAGAAATGAAAAACACAAGAGCAACAGAATGACTCCTATTAAAGGTCTACATCTAGCGAAAGAAATAATTTGCAGATAAGGCAAGCAATACTTTGAGAAAACTGCTTTCTGGAAAGACTTTCAAATATTATTGTATCTAGAACCTATGAAAGCTTAGGGATGAATAGTCACTTAGCACATTCCTAGCTTTCAGCATTTGGAGAAAATTTCCAACAAACGGGCTTGAATGGTCTGCATTTAAATTGGGTCCTGATTTTGCAAAAGTTTTTCAGCATCGGCAGGGTAATAGTTTATATATGGAGTGAATCATGAACTGATAAAAAAAACAACCTTGAGCTCGAGGATACTGTATGTCAGTATACGGATTTTAGAAACTAGTGACCCCAAAAGTTAAAACAAAATCATTGAAAATATTCCGATGAATTGAAGTCTTTAACATCGAAAATGCAATTTTGCAATCTGACAGGTTCTTGATTTATAAGCAACCTTTCAATCATCTAGTACAGGAGTCTCCCAAAAATAGCCAGCGAGCAAAGACAGGCCTGCAAACCCCACCAATCAAGCCCGCAGTTTCAAAGATTCATATTTTTCTAACCGTAGGCTTCCTGTAAAAATTTGAAGTAATTCTCATAATGACGTTTTCCGTGAGGACTGAAATTGTTTCATTGCAAATTATACACATTGCCTTATTACTTGACTCAATCACGAAATATTGATATCCCCATTGCTGGCTAGGTCTTGGCCCTTGGGACTTAGTGGAAGAGTCAGTGTGGCCCTTAGGTTAAAAAGTTTGGAGACCACTGATCTAATGTATTGTAAACTTGGATTCAGTCCGATTACACTGGGGAACAAAATTTTTGACGACTTATATGCACTCATTTGTTTTTGGTTGCTCTGAATCCAAAAAAATCATATTGGTCTTTTTTTTTTTGGGGGGGGGGGAGGTTTAGTCTTGCTGCTATTCACATGAAAACATTAAAAAATGCCAAGAAAAAACAATAATTTATTCGTGAACACCGCAGGAAAAATGCTGGGTATTCAAAATGATCTAAATAAAAAATGTTTATATCGCCCAGCCATATATGCTCTGAAAATTTAATATTGCCAGGAAAAAAATTAAAAAAAAAAGATCGCGATTTTCGATTTATTAAATGCCCAAAAATAATTTTTGTAATGTCATGAATGAAAAATTGCAAAATTTTATATTTCTATCAACATGAAATTTTTCAGAATCTATAATTGTACGAAATACACATTTTCATTCAGATCAACCGTTCGTGTACCCAGCCATTTTACCTTTTTACACTTTTAATTTTTTAACGTTTTAAGGTGAATAGCAGCAAAAGTGGACTTTACAGACAAAAATCAATAGGATTTTCGGATACAGCAAAACAAAATACCGAACGAAAGCATCAGATTATAAACGAGAAGAAAAACTTTAATTTTGTTCTCCAGTATAATCAAATCAAAAGCGAAACTTCACAGGTGGTCACTTTGATACGCTCGTTTTCATCAGCCCACGCTAACAAAGTGGAAAGCAAGAAACTTTGAAAAAAAATATATCTTCTTCTTCTTCATCTAAATTTTTTTCCCCAAGATTGGGAGTAAGGTGCGTTACATGCACCGGAAAAGAAAAGCAGTAGGAGAATATGACAAAAGTCGAAAAGAAAGCCCAGCCTTACCGCCCCCTCTGTACCATTAATTAGTAAGAACTCGTCGAAATCAGAAAATCCACCCTAGAGCTTCACGGGACCGGTCGGATCCACTATGGTAAATCGTCGGGCGTGGCCCATCCCCTGGCCCAGGTGTGGGCCACAACCATACCCCAACAACACCCCGCTATTCTCTCCCATCATGCACCTTTCTTCTCGCCTCTGCCAATTTCTCTCCTCCAAACATTCCTTTACTGACTCAATCCACTTTTTTCTTCGGTCTCCCAGCCGGTCGGTTCCCAACACACTCACCACTATACATCCGCTTACCAACCGACTATCATTCATCCTTTCCAACATGACCAACCATCTCCAACATACTTTCATTTATTCTCTCGTTTACCCCTTTCTTCACACCCACACAACTCTCTAATACGTTCATTCCTCATTTTATCAATTCTTCTCACACCTAGCACGCCCCTAAGATGTCCATCTGAACATTGAACTTTAGATCTACACTTCTTATTTCAGACCAAGTCTCACTACTATACAATAACACAGGTAACAACATACCCTCATGCAAGACACTAGCGCACTCCACACTTAGTCCTTTTACATTCACCAACGATTTAATTGCACCAGCCACCTTCCTGCCATTCACAACTTTCCACTACACTCTGCATCATCCGTTCCCTTCTCATCCCAACACATACCCTAAATATTTAAACTCAGGCACTTGTTCCAGCTGCTCACCATCTAACATAACTTCACACTGAGGTCTTTCCTCACTCACAACCATAAACTTACTCTTATCTACGTTCACTTTCAAACCCCTCCTTTGCTAACACCCTGCCACCTCTACCAATCTTCAAATCCCTTCGATCTGGCCCCAAAGAACCAAATCATCCGCATATAATAGGTAGGGTACCCTCCACTCATCTCCATCATTCTAACACCATTTCCTGCCACCCCCACCTCTAATGATTCTTTCATAACCCCATCCATATATAAATTGAATAATCAAGGAGATATAACACAACCCTGTCTCACTCCGCTATTAATACTAAACCAATCACCTTTGACACCATTTATTCTAACACACGCCTCACTATCCTCATACTCATACTTGATTCCATTCAGAAGCCACCACCAACACCTGCCATAGAGCTTCCCTATTAACCCTATCATACGCCTGTTGCAAATCCATAAAACCTATATACAATTTATTCTTCTTCTCCCTCATTTTCTCAATCATTTGTTTCAATGTAAAGATTTGATCCACACATCCTCTAACACTCCTAAACGCACATTGTTATTCACCAATCAGTCCTTCAGTCACTCGACGCACTCTTTCGACCAAAATACCAGCATATATCTTCCCTACAACATTCAATAAACTTATTCCCCTATAATTTCTACAGTTCCCCTTATCTCCCTTACCCTTATATAAGGGTACTATTACTGCTCACCTCCAATCCCTTGGAACTATACCCTCCATAAACGCTTTATTACACAACTTCCAAATCCAATCAATCATTATCTCGCCTCCGTTCTTGATCATTTCACCAGTAATTTCATCTATACCTGCAGATTTACCATTCTTCAACTTTCTCACTCTACCCATTACCTCCTCCTTGTTAATAACCTCATCCCCAAAATACCTATTCCTTCTTGCACCATCAAACCCACACGCACATTAACTACCACCTCTTCATTACTGCCAATATTATGCTGATTTTCGAAGTGTTCTTTCCACACTCCCCTCATATCCATTTCATTAGTTACAAAAGCACCATCCCTATTCATTATTCCTTAGCAGGTTCCCTTATTCTCATTCTTAACCTTTCGCGCTTCCTTCCAGAAGAGCTTCCTATTCCCTTGTTAGACCCCATTTACCTCTTCTTTTCTCCTACGGATGAACCTTTTAGTATTTCTTTTTTCCTCCATATATAATTCCAAGCATCTTTCTTTTTGAAACTTCATCATTTGCTTATACATTTAACCACGCTTCTTTTTTACTTTTAACCGCTTGTATTCCTTCATTCCACCACTCACAATTAACATTCTTACTTCCTACTTTTAGCACATCCACATACTTCTTTTGCACTGCAAACAATTGCTTCCTTCATTTGCCCCCAGATTTGTTCAGTTTCAACTTGTTCACAATCAACTGATTTACTTGCGAGCGCTCTTATATACTTATCCTTATTACCTTGTTCACTTAACTTCTCACCTAATTTTACCCACTTCCTTCCGTATCACCTTCCTCTCCATCCAAGCCTCACTAACTTAATTTTACATAGAACATAATGATCCGATAATCCCATTCCTAAACCCCTCACCGATTTAACATCCAACACATACTTCAACATCTTCACCAACACAAAATCAATCATACCTTTCAATTTCTCATACCATCTCTCACCTACATCAACTTTAGCATACTGATGGATACCAGTTTCTAAAATATGTTACTACACACACATACCTCTCTCCTCACAGAAATCAATCGCCTTCCTACCATTCTCATTTTCTCCCGACACCCCAAAACCACCTGTTATACCATCCCTTTTTTGATCACTTATCCAACCATTCAGGTCCCCCAACACTATCA
The DNA here is from genome assembly GCA_015478945.1 of Trachelipus rathkii. Lineage (NCBI taxonomy): Eukaryota > Metazoa > Arthropoda > Malacostraca > Isopoda > Trachelipodidae > Trachelipus > Trachelipus rathkii. The sequence goes on from JABUQX010078303.1 coordinate 20,930, forward strand.
ATCTGAAGCTCCTACTCACTCCATCCAAAACATCATTCAGACTATCCCAAAAAATCGTACTCTCTTCAACGTTTCCCACAGATGGACCATACTTCACAACCACACATACCTTGACCTTTTCAAACTTAAATTTAATCATTAGAATTCTAGGACTCACACACACAGTCTACCATAGCTTTGTACCACAAGTCACTCATCAAAATTGCAACTCCTTCTCTCCCCCTCTCATTCCTTTCCACACCAGCACACACACATTTCACACCACACCACTCATTTTCACAGTTTCCTTTCATCTTTCAGTCACAGCGAGCAAATCAAATTTGCCCTTAAAAAAATATATACCTATTTAAAATATCCAAATTAATTATGAAGAGAAAAATAACTCAGATAGTGCTATGCACGAGCTGTGATTTACTAACTTTATTATTAATTTTGAGTTATGCCACTTTACATCTTTTAAACATGAAACCTATTATTTATTATATAAAAGTATTAGGAATTGGGCAAATTTTTGTCAAAAAAACAAATACTCATTCACACAGAGCAATAAAACATCTATAAAAATGTGGGTTTTAAGAAACAATGAATTTAAAATCGAAAGCATGTAAATTTTTTCAACAGAATTGAAAAAAAAATTAAAAGAAATTAGTAAGATACAACCATCTACTCAAATCTATTTTTGTTTTAGTAACGAAAATTAAAAGAAGATAAAAAATTGCATAAATTCCAAAAGCTCTTTAAAGTTCTTACTGGATCAACAAAATGAAAAATAAAACCATATTAAATGCTGAACACACTAAATTTTCTTAAACGGTTCCTAAAGGAATTTCACTTTCGAAACTTATAGAATTTTACGTCCCAACATTAATTAGATTTCTATTCCATCACTTCACAGGATAATTTTAACTAGTGAACAAACGTTTTCGAACATCTACTAGTATTTAAGATATTTAATAATGATAGGACAGCCTCTGGGTGAAGGTATGAGTTCTGGTATTTGGAAGATAACAATCGAGATCAAATCCCTCAGGATTTAATGACCCAACGCAAATTTCCTATCACTAAATGGGGTTAAAAAAGGAGTTCTGATTCCCAGGTGCTCCTATAATAGTTATTGAAAATAATTACTATAAGCAGGCGGGAAAATAAAAGTCGATATAAATAATATTTCTTACAAATTAATAAACATCAAACTCTTTCTCTCTCTCTCTCTCTAGCAATAAAATTTATAATATTTAATCATTTTTAAAACTATTGCAAAACTTGCTCAGTTCTAATAATAATGATGATGATGATAATAATAATGATGATAATGATAAATAATAATAATAATAATAATAATAATAATAATAATAATAATAATAATAATAATAATTAGGAAATAGAAAACCATAAATATTAAATTATTTTATATATATAGTGATATATAGTATATTAGATATATATATATATATATATATATATATATATATATATATATATATATATATATATATATATATATATATATATATATATATATATATATATATATATATATATATATATTATTAAATGCATTAATAAATAAAATTAATGCCCATTAAATAAAAAATATTTAAAAAGAAAAACAAAAACAGCAGAACGATCTAAGATGAAAACTTGAGATTATTCGCACAAGAATGTGCAAATACTTCAGTTCGTTTTTAAGTTCACTTTTGCCTTTTTAATTAAGGAAAAAGGAAAAAAAAAATATCTCCCCAAAATGTACACCAACTTTACTAACAACAAACCCTATCAAAATTTATTACTATTTTTATTAAATTAAAAAAAATTATTTTATTTTTTTTTTTGGAAAAAAATAAAAATATGGAATGGTCTAGAAAAGACTATTAGAAAATAGGCTGCCCTTTGAAACTTTGCATTATAAAAGAAGAAAAAGATTTGCACAGTTGGGTTAGAATTTTTTTTGAAGTGGACAATCTCTCTCTTGTTCTTTTCCAGGCGCAAACAAAATGGGGATATTAAATTTAGAGCGAGTAACTTCCTAGGCTGGAAGTTGAAGTTTCTTCCCTTGCAAAACTGAAAGACAAAAATTAAAACTTCAAAAGTAGCCTTTCAAATAATAATAATAATAATAATAATAATATAATAATAATAATAATAATAATAATAATAATAATAATAATAATAATAATAATAATAATAATAATAATAATAATAATAATAATAATAATAATAATAATAATAATAATAATAATAAATAATAAATAATAAATAATAATAATAAATATATATATATATATATATATATATATATATATATATATATATATATATATATATATATATAGATATATATATATATATAGTTATATATATATATATATATATATATATATATATATATATATATATATACAATATTAAATCTGTCTGTAACGGAACGAAAGAGGAACAAGGCTGAGATGGTTAGACCTTCTACAAGATGTTCAGTTCCAGTAGGAAGGCAAAAACGCGATCACTATGAAGAAAGTGTGTTGATTCTGATAAGATGTGCTGAAGGCGATGCTGAAGAGGTATAGTTAGCACGTCAGGGAAGAACTTGGTTCTAAGGGTCGAGATGGCCAGCGCAATCCGCAGATGAACATCGAGGACAATTATACAAATGATAGGTTCGGGATCCCCCTGCGACATAAGAAATCCATGGGTGAGATTGGTATGACCCAGACGAAATCGAGCCAGGACCACCTCCAGGAGACGACTCCGCCTACTAGACGAAGACCACCGGCCAATGACGGGTTTGACGTTCCGAAGTTTGGCGCCACGAGCATCCTCCACAAAACATGATTGCCAGCCAAAGAGGAAACTCCGACGTAATGAGATGGAGAAATCTGTAGCATGGAAATGGCCCAGGCGCACAGCAGGAGTTAAGTATTGGGCACACGACACCCCGTGTGTAGCCGCCTGTTTGGCCTTCCCATCGGCCCGTTCGTTACCAGGAACAACCACATGAGAGGGAACCCAACAGAACTCAATGTTGTGGATTCGCGCAGGCAACAAGCAGAGGGACTGTTGAATGGTACAGGCCAAAGGGTTTTGGGTTAACTGGTCAAGCAACGCCTGGAGGGCGCCTCGAGAATCAGAAAAGATGGTATAGGTACCCCCACGAGTGAAGGTACTGATTCTGTTCACCGCCAAGGACATCGCTATCAGTTCTGCTAAAAAAAAACGACAAATGAGGTGGAAGGGTGTGGGATACAGTGATGTCCGGAAACACAACTGAAGCTCCCATCCCTCACACCGTCTTGTAACCATCGGTGTAAACCGCGATCGAGTCGCTATGGACATCCGCATGAGACAAAGGAATCTCTCAACTGCACCGGGTGTGCCTCCGACTTACTAAAAGAGTGGATCCCATTGCAGAGAGAAGGAGGCAGATAAACCCACTGTGAATGGGTAGAGGTAAAATCATAGTGTATGACCGCTCGATGAGGAAGGTCGAGGAAAGCGAAGATGGAAGTAACAACCCCAGCAAAAGGTCAATAAGAAGGGTTGTGAAGGACGCGCTCAATTATAGATGTTACGGCCGACGAGAAAGGAACCTGAATACGGATGAACAGTGAGTACATGAGCTGCTCCCGCAGGGATAAAGTATCACCCGCCTCACCTCACTCAGGTTTTCCCTAGGAGAGGAACGGAATGCCCCCGTGGCAATTCGCAGGATCATGAAGACGGAGGTACGACTGGAAGGTCTGCCCATAGATGGCACAACCATAGTCCAGTTTAGGACAGCACCAGCATGATAAAGGTGGTGGAGCATGGAAAGTTTTTCTGTCCGCATCCCAAGTCTTGGAGGTGAGATGCCGTAAGAGACCCAAGGAACAGCGGCAATTAGCTTTGAGGAGAGCAATATGAGGAAGGTACGTGAGGCGCTCATCGAGCAGCAGACCCAGGAAACTCACCGTCGGCCTCCCACACTGGTATGTGAGTCATAGAGGCGAACACAGAGAAGATTGGAGCGACCCTCACAACGGAGTGATTTTTTTTCGGAAACACTGGCCTGGTAGTTTAATTTGAGGAACAAGCCAGCTGCAGAACACCAGGAGGAAACCCTATCGATGGCGAGCTGAAGTTGATGCACCATGCAAGGAAGTTTAGCTCCAGAGATGTACAGGGTAAGATTGTCAACATAGATGGAGCAGCGCACCGAGGTCGGAATGGAATCGACACCACCATTTAACCCTATTGCGAAAAGCAACACGCTCAGTACACTGCCCTGCGGCAGCCCTTCGTCCAGGACAAAAAGCCTCGACAGAGTGGTACCACAACGGACCTGAAACGAACGATCCGACATCATTAACTGAAGGAAGAGGGGAAGTTGCCCCTTAAGGTGCAAGGAATGGAGGCTCCTCAAAACCCCCAACCTCCACGTGCTGTCATACGCCTTTCGAGGTCAAAGAAGACGGCCAAGGTCATTTTGTTGGAAGCAAATGACTCACGAACGTCGTGATCTAACCGAAGGAGAGGATCCTGGGTAGAGCGATGGCGACAAAAACTAAATTGTGGTAGTCAGAAAATGCATGGAGTTGCTCCAACGTGGGAACAAGACGCGAAGCCACCAATCTCTCCATGAGCTTACATGTATTGTAGGTCAATGAAATAGGGCGATGGTTATCGGAAAAAGAAGGATCCTTACCAGGTTTGGGAATGGGGACAATATATGCAGTAGACCCCCTCCACCCATATTCTATTGTATAAGCCGAGAAGGAAGGCAGTGGCAGAAGGATGAGAATGCCCGAGCATCTGGAGGAGATGCCGTCAGGGCCAGGCGCTCCATCCTTGCAAAGTTTGAGGGCGTCCCGGAACTCTGCTCCGGTGAATAACCTGGTAGGAGAGGTCTTCACCAAGTGGAACAGAAAAATCGGGAAACTCCACCCGCAGGCGGCCAGAACGAAAAGGTTCAGGATACTGGGAGCCGCTGGAGCAGTGATAACCTAACTCGTCCGCCACGACCCCGGGAGCAGAGACGACATCAGAGGTTTGCGGGCCGTAAACGAGGATAATAGGCGGATCAGCATGGTATTTTCGTGGAATTTGTCGCACCTTTTTGTGGACTGATGATACAGGCGTAGAAGAATTAACGGTGGAAGCGTAGGTCCGAAAAAACTGTTTCCGCGTACTGCGATTAATATGCTGGGAGCGGGCCGCCGACGCTTTAAATAAAATCAAGTTGGAAGGTGTGGGGAGTCTGTTTATACAGCCTATACAACTTACGCTTTTCACGATTAGCCCGAGCACATTCCTGGTTCCACCAAGGGATTGTCGATTCGAGTACCAGATGAACGGAATATATGGTCCGTTGCCGCCGGAAGGATTACTTCCTGAAAGTAAGTGAAGGCATCCGCAAGCGGCGGGAACAGAGTAGTTGCAGGAAAGATGGGAAAGTAAGTGGCCTGATGAAAGGAAGACCAGTCTGCTCTGTTGTAGCGCCAGCCAGAATAAAGTGGTTGCTGCGGACTGGGGCTGAAGGATGGTATCAAGATTGGGTAGTGGTCACTACCACAGAGAAAAGACGACCTTCCCACCCAAAACGATCTAAAGACGAGATGGAACAAAACGAGACGTCAACACAGGAAGAATTGCCTGTATCAAAACGTTCAAAGGTTGGAAGGCCAGTGTTTAGACATCCAAATGAGAAATCCTGCAAAATACCCAATACCCAATCGGCATGGGGGGACGAAACAGAGTCTCCCCAACACAAAGGATGGAGGAGGTTAAAGCCACCAGAAGACCAACATGTATGGCGGAGACTCGTGAAAATCGACGAGGTTTCCTGGTATACTTTGCCAGCTGGGCGCCAGGTACACTGAGACAGCGTAAGCGGGCGCGTCAAGATGGAGACGAGCCGCAACGGCATGCAGCGGAGTGGAGAGGGAATGGGAGTGAATGGGCCAGACTCGTGAAGCAGGATCGCTGCTCCACCCCGTCGCTGACACCACGATTCAGGGAAATAAGGGGCTCCTTGTACCTTGAAGGTTGCAAAGGGTCACGGCCTGCTGCAACTCCTAAAACAAACAGCCAAAGGCTGATGACTGACAAGTGTCTTTGAGTTCTTCGTATCAGCAGTATCTGCGGCAGTTCCTATTTGGGGGAAACGCCAGAAACGGGAATCAATCGTAATGACGATCCGTGACAATAGTCACATGTTTTTGGGATGTGGCAGGCTTCTCAGAAGTTAAAGGCGGAAGGTCCCGGGAGCCGTCGACTGACCCACCAACAGGAACTCTACCCGGAGGGAGAGGAAGATCACGCCGCAGGGATATGTGTGGACCCCTGTTTACGAGGGGTACCTGGGCACATCAGGAGAGGGGCTCGCCAAAGAGGCGCGTCAAGTCATTTCGAACACCTCCTCAGACGCACCCCCTGCCAGACTTCTGAGCAGGCTGGGAAGGGGACGTCTCCCACCAGGAGGGTCCCCAACAGAGGCTGGGGAAGAGGAGGACGGCAGAAATGGCGTCGGCGAGAGGAGAAGAGACATCGAAAGACGAGTGTAAGGCGTCCGCAGGCAAAATCTCTGAAATCTGTCCGAGCTCGAGTAGAGCCAGAAGGCCCAGTCGACGGGTCTGAAGTCAAAGGGGGAAGAGGCAGGAAGGGAAGACCTCCGTCCCTCCTGCATCCAGCAGTCGTCCCACCCTCAACACACATCGAAGCATCGCCACGTCTACCCGAAGGGAAGATGAATTCGTAGTGTCAACATACGCCCCCACGGACCCCTATGGACAAATAGTAAAGTCAGCACGCGACACACCTATCGGAGAGTAGTTATGTCCGAAGAGTCCATCGTGGCATTAAAAAAAGTTTCAGAATCGCTTGATAATGTAGAATTGAAGCGGGCTTAGGCGGCGTAAATAGCCAACTATCAGAACGAGCAGAGGACCACTGGTCGGAGATCGGCCACGCGGGTTGCCAGCTCGGCGGCCCGTTTTAGCAGGACAGAGACAGGTCCCCAGTACAAAGGGGACCTTCTACCAAGAAGTCCGCAACTGATAAGCAAGCGAGTATGATGTTGACTAAGATCCGCCTTGGACGGACTTCGCAACCGTGAAGAGGGACTGTAAGCTTCCCGGCGGACAGCAGTGGTGCCGGTGATGGTACAGGCCCGACGAGGCATTGCGACGCCTCTGCCATCGACCGTGAAACGAAATAAAAACGATATCATCTTGGGAGCTGCATGGACCTCTAGAAGGAGCGAGAGAGGGTCGTGTGCGTCGGCGAAGAACGACGAGTGGTCCGGCAGACCATTTCGGGAGTTGGGAGGACATTGTTCAGAGCCACAGGAACCACCGAAACAGGTGATTCGGTAACCGGCACGGAACGGTCGAACGTGAAAGTGGAACAAGTTCCGGACACAACGCACACGGGGGCGATGGGCAACGGTAGAAGCAATCGGCAGATAGAGGACGTTGGGTTATGTAAGAAAAGCGAAGACAGCCAGTTTCGCCTGGCGAGTAGCCTCTCGACGGTCATCATATTTATGAATGGCGCACTGCTCCAGATTTTCCGGCGCGGCGGCGTAAGGCGCAGGGACAGAGGAGGCCGGGTGTGGGCCCTTGCAGTTTGGACAACATGGAGACCTCTGTCTGCCAGTTCGTGGTGGAGAGAACTGCCAGCAGTTTTAATTATCGTGTGAGCACCTGAACATTTGGGGTAACCAAATTTACTGGCACTTGAAGATCTTCTCTGAAGGCAAGTACAAGTCCGAACCGTGTGTATGGTAAAGCCAAGTTCTACCTGGATGGAGGAAAGGCACAGAGAATAAAGTAATAGACGAGGGTTCGTCTTTGAGGGGTTCTCCTTACGTGAGGGAACCGATAAACGTGTCGGTGAGAAGTACGTGGTGAGCCTGTAAATGTGTAAGGGATGTCAATCGAAGCATCGGAACAGAACTCCAGCGCATATATGGTAGTACTCTTCGACGTGTTACGAACATCATCAAGGTTTAGAAAGGATGGGAATCTTCCCAGATGGGATAGGGAAGCAGTACGTTGCTCTGGGTACGAGAGGCAGCACGAAACAAGAGGGAACTGTTCCTATTGGCGTGCAGCCTGTGGCTCAGTTGTCTGAAGAGCAGCTTCCAAAGCATCACTAAGGATGAGCTGGTTCACCGAAGTCAGCAGACGAGATGACGTTGAATGTAATAAAAACAAGTACCAGCATTACCATGTGAATCCCTGAGGATGATCCGAGAATATCATCGTTGGCGCTGGTTTATACTGGCGTTTAGGAAGGGAACCGTCGACGCAGGGGCTCCTGGAATGGCAAACGTAAAGATGGAGAGGCTAAGGGTATTCTGAGAGGCCACAACAGCCTCACCTGGTCTAGGTGGGGTAGTCCTTGAAACACAGGAATCGAGGGCGATAGAGGTGGGTGGTGGAGTACCAACCATTTCATCAACAGGGGCGTCAGTCCCTGCTGGTCGCAGGCCTGGGAACGGCTAGGGAGGGGACGGGCCAGAGATAGAATTCGCGTTTGTTTAAAAACTTAACACCGTTTTTAGATTTATCATTGCAAACTATTAACATCTACTTTACCGCAATAAATAAACAAAAATATCAATAAAATTTATGATACATAAAAGATAAATCCCGGCAGCGTAACTGCAGTAACCGCGCCCACCACAGGCCCATAACACCTCCCCCCTAGAAAACCCCACCCCGTAGGGCGGGGTAATGGGCTCGGAAAAGCCTCCCTGAACTCCGCGTCCAGTCCCAAAGATGGAAAATATGATGTACCACACGGAGCTGATGCAGCGCCCGACATTATGCAACCAAGTGCAGGACAGCCTTCTAGGCAATTTGGCGAAAATCGGGTCTCCTACAATGGCTGGCCCGGTCAAAGGCAAAAACAGGCTTTTCACCTGTACCTTCACCCAAGGTATGAAGGATGGCAAGATTGTCGAATATACACACAGAGACAACAGCCCGGTAGCCACCAGGAAGCAGAGGAATGGGGACTCCCAGAAGAGATAGATCAGGCATACGTAGGGGTAGTACGTACAGAATAGGGAGTGAGAAGGGACATAAGCTGACTAAGGGAAGGTAAGGGGAACGGGAATAATAATAAGAATAATAATAAAAATAAGAAGAAGAAAAGTAACAAAAATAAAAATAAAAATAAAAATAATAATAATAAGAAAATAATAAAAACAAAAGGAATAATAAAAAAAAAACAATAATACAAACAAAAAAAGGAAACCAAAGAACATAAATAGAAAGGAGGGGAACCACAAAAAGGGGGGAAAATCAACGAAAACAAAAACGTACAACCATTCGCAGATACCATGAAAAGGTATCTGAGCCCCCACCCCGACAAGGGGGATACGTTAACGGGGGGGGGGGGGAATAATAATAATAATAATAATAATAATAATAATAATAATAATAATAATAATAATAATAATAATAATAAATAAATAAATAAATAAATAAATAAATAAAAGCTTACAAAAAATTGCAAAGAAAAAAACATTATTAAAAACTAATAAAAAGAACTGTTTAAAACTCTTTTTTCACAATTTTTTAAATTTAATTCTTAACTCGTTCGAAAGTATTGATATAATAGAAGAAATGAAATGTAGCAGCGAAATACCTAAGAGCCATTTTTAATTTTTATTTTTCAATTTTTAATTTTTGAAGGGAGGAGGAGGAGGAGTCTCGCTGCCATGAGAAGTCCCAAAATGCCAGGAGTAAGATGTTATTCAGGCGTATTATTTTTATTAATTTATTAATAATTTTAATTATTTTATTAATAAATAATAAAATATTTTTCCTTTTCCGGCATTAAAATGTTAGCTGAATTCAAAAATGTATTCAGTTTTTCTGGTAGCTATCCTAGTTTTTATAGACAGGTGTCAGCTATTTGAGACCCTAATATATATATATAAATATATATATATATATATATATATATATATATATATATATATATATATATATATATATATATATATATATATATATATATATATATATATATATAGTGAATGTGGATTTGTCCGGATCTTTAAAAATGTTTTTTGTCCACTCCACGAAAAGAGGCTTTGCTACTGTAGTGATTGTGTTAAAAACTAATTTTACTGAACACAAATCTTGATGATTATATTTCCATAATGAAAGTTTTGTCAGTTAGATGATCTATTTTATTAACATTTCTTTTTATTATTAAATTATTATTATTATTATTTAACAAAATTTGATACCATTACCTATATTTTTACCATTTTGGAACTTACAAAAACTTGCACTTAAATTTCGTCTTGACTGGGACTGGGATTGGGACTTGAAATCTCACCCTGTCTAAGTCATAAAATCTGGACTTGGGTGCATCACTAATGATTTATATAGTCTGATCTTGTTATCAATAAAAATCCAAAAGGGTATATAAAAATTATATTTAGATAAAGCTTTATTGAGAAGCAAGAAATATTGAAATGTTTTCATAAGGATTGTTGTGAAACTGTAGATTGCTTTGCATGATATCTGAATGTCATGGAGGATGCTGACTTTTAAGATTTGTATAAATTAGAAATTTATTTTTTATTAAAAAAAGAAATTTAATTAAATAATTTTAAAACCAAAAGTTAATTAGCACATGATTTCAAGTAATCATTTGAATATTTTTATAATTTTAAAATAATAATCATTAAATTACAAATAGGGCAGAATATTTAAATTGTATCAAAATATTGTAGAAAACATGAAATGTTTATGAAGAATATAAATTAAAAGAATTTTTTTTATCATAACTTCTTTAGTCCAAGATATTCCATCTCTATTTCTCTCATTTTGAATTTTAATATTTTTCCCGTAACTGTGGCGGGAAATTCAGATTTCTGTCTTATGTATCTTGGTATTTTGTAATGGGCGATCTGAAACCAAATAAAAATTAGATGAATATTTTCGGGAAGTATAAATTATGTTTAGAATATAACAGAATATTCATTTCTAAGTTTAAAGAAAAAAAGATCAAGTATCAAGCTATTAATTGAACATGTTAGTCTATTTCACTTTTTACAGCATTAGCAGTGTGTAGACTCTCTAATTGTTATTAGTACTTCTTACAAACACCAATTACATCTCAATAATTTCTTATATTTTTAACTAATAACTAAATATTACCTTTCCTTTGCTCCATTTCCTTATATCTTCTTCAGAAATATTAGAACCATTAACAAGTCGAACCCAGAGGGCGACTTCTTCTCCCATTCTCTCATCTGGCACTCCGAAGACCTTATGAAAAGATTAGAATATTTTCATTACATTAAATTACATTACAATAATAGAGTTTATATATAGTATTAAAAAGTAAAATTTGAGAAAACTTTAATTAATTAATGTTTACATTAATAACGATTAGTTCTTAATAATACGCAGAGCATTCCAAAAATATGTTTTTTTTATAAGAAAATATTGTTTGTTTAAGCACAGATTGTCTGACCTTCCTAATTTTTTTGAAGCAAGAACTAATAACAATGGAACTTGCTTATATATATATATATATATATATATATATATATATATATATATATATAAAGTATATATATATATAGGTTAAGAGCATATATATATATATATATATATATATATATATATATATATATATATATATAATATATATATATATATATATATATATATATATATATATATATTAGTATTAAGTAAAAAATATTTAAAAAGTTTTTAGTTTATATATATATATATATATATATATATATATATATATATATATATATATATATATATATATATATATATATATATATATATATATATATATATATATATTTTTTTATATATATATATAAAAATATATATATATATATATATATATATATATATATATATATATATATAAAGGGAATCAGTAATTCTAAGATAGGTACAAAAGGCAAGGCCTAAAACCTTTTACAAAAAGGTTAAACAGGATAATGTTAAGTTTGTAAACATTTAAGGATAATTCAGAAGTGAAGCATTGTTTCATGTTTGAGATTCAAAAGGATTCCTTACGATGCTTGCTAAACCTATGATGAAACTCACCGGAGGACAATAGAATCTCTATTTAGGTATGACTTGCTTTACGTGAATTGCAGTTTCACCATAATTCAACCCCCTGCGGGGTGTCGAAAATTGCCAAATATTCATACTCTCCAGATAGAACCAAAAAATAAATACGTACATCATTGAGTTCATGGTCTACTAATGAAAAATCGTCTATTTTAGCGAAAAAAGAATAAACATAATTAAGGTTGAAAAAAATCTTATATTTGTTTTAGATCTCTAGGAATTTCTCCTTTATTTCTAGGTTCTAAATAAAATTGATGAATGGAAAACTTGTAATAACTTTTATCATCTAACTTTTATTCCTTAGCATGATCATTGCAGCTTTGGAAATTTTTTAACTTTAGAACAGAGTCTACACTGAAATTTCTGCGAATGCATCTTAAAAATATTTTAATTTCGTAGATAAAAATATCAATAGACAACATGTATATACCAACTGAGTAACACAATTCTTATGAAAATTCTTGGGTATTCTAATACACATTTTTGCTTCCTTTCAGATCTGCTCGTAATCTATTTTCTTCCCATATTGACGATCGAGTTAATGGAAATACTGAAATCTGTCCGGACTTTGATGCAACAGTTGAAATTTTAAATTTTTTTATTTATCTACTAATTTATTTATTAATTTTTTTTTTATCCATGGTTCCTTTTTTCTGAAAAATTCATATCTAATAAATGTCATTATAAGCTAAAAGATAAAAACAAGAAAATAAAATTAAATGTCGTCGAAAAAACAGTATTAAGTGCATTCTCTTATGATCTTCGAATCATGTCTCGCTCTGCTTTCCTTAGCGATCTTAGAATCTGCGACGGCGAACTTTAAATACTATGAATAAATTTGGAATTGTGTCAAGAATTGATGTGTGACAGAATAGCTACATAGTTTATTAATTTTAAAGCACATCATATTCATAATAATAATAATAATAATAATAATAATAATAATAATAATAATAATAATAATAATAATAATAATAATAATAATAATAATAATATCACAGGAAAAATAAATTTATTCTTTATTCATAATTATGAATTAAAAAATAAACTAATTTTTTATTATAATAGTTACCCTATAACACTATATAATTTACACGTTTTTAAAAAATTTATTCTTTTTCAATTTTAATACTAAAAATTTTGATTAGATCATATATCAGTGTTCTAGGTTAAAATTAAATGTTCGGTTAACTTAAAATTACTTAACCTTAGGGGTAACAATTTTTAGTTTGTGAGATCTACCTCGTGCTCCTGCATGGCACACATTTGGGAAAGCATCTCGAGCTCTCATTGTCTTACTTGCCTTGAACTCATGGTAGCCGGAAGGGCTGTATTGTATCTACCTGGAGGGATGGCATATGCCCTTCGTTGGTTAGACTAAGATCCGCTCCCCAAAATAAAATTAAAAAAACGTAATAAAAATATACAACTTTTGCTTTCCAAGTATTGCAAATCACATGCATTCCTCTAAGAATATATTCCTAGCCTTTTATATTATTTTTCTGTTTTCGCTAATGAAAATTTGGTGGAGGCGTTTTCTAATATTGTACAGGTTCAAACACTTGTTAAGCTATCGAAAGATGACCTCTTGTGCAAATTTTTCCAGCACTGGAAACACCACGAAGACCACCAGTACAAATTTTAAAGAAATTTAAAAGGAAATTTAAACAAATTCCTGTTCTATATTAACCATTAAAATTACCCTAGAAGATAATAACCCATTTGGATTATATATAAACTATCCAAAAATATCAATAATATAATTGATAAAGTAAGTACGGCTAGTTCTACATAATTATGCATATATGGTAAATAAGTAAAAAGAGTTTACGGATTAGCTGCCAAATTTATATATAATAGCATGTAATTTAATGTTCACTACTTACCAATGAGTAAGACCCAACTTTGTTCGATTCGTATAAAAATAAGAGACATTGAACACTTACCTATAAATTTAAATTCTAGAAAATCACTGGTACCACCGTTCAGTAAAAGCTCCTGATTTGAAACTGATTTATTATAAAGAAAATTCGAGTGTGTACTCACCTCGATGAATTCATTATATATATATTATAATAAATTCAACCAGAAATTTACAGTAATAATAAAATAGATAAACGTATTTTAGATATATTACTCATATCCACTGAATCAAGTCAGGTAAGTGTAATTTCAGAGCGCGTGTTAATCGTAATCCTACATGAACTAAATAGAAATTTATTAGGGACTATGGATATTTTTTATTGTTAAGTAATGTAACGACTGCTGTGTTCTTTAACGTACAAGCGTGGAAAGAACACACATCTAATCGAGGTCTGCACCACTAAACCCTATTTGGTAGGAGAGCTATTTCCCTAAGCGTGAAGTTGAAGATTATCTATAAAATCACATGCGTCGTGACAGTTTATTTACGACATATTCAGTTTCTCTACAGAAAAATTATGTAACCCAAATAAGTCTTATTGTGTTTCATAAGATCAACTGGAAAGAGGGGAAAGAACAAAAGTCAATCGACATTTTAAAAAAAAAAAGAAAGAGCTTTCTGAATCATCCTATAAAGTATTCACGGTATGTACAAAAGTTTCTCACGAGGGTGTAGCCGACGTCTTCTAAACTCGTATTCTGAAATTCCGTAATAATGAAGCCCACATTAAATCGTCTAATATACTTCAATGGAAGGAAAATGTGAAAAAATTCTTGTGTTCCTAACATTCTAGTTCTTGAACCAAAAATAGATGCGCTCATTAGGGAAGTCAGTAAAAAGCTGGTCGGTGGCGTTAAAGAAAGGTTAATGAGCTCAGTATATTGAGGTATACTCTGCATTGTAAATTTTTGTGAAGGTAAATCATCCAGATGGTTTCCTGTGGGACATAAATCACAGTGGAACGTCGCCGGAAAGCAACGATAAAAAAAGATCCAGTTGTCATGGACAACATAAAGGCTTATAATGGCACTTCTATGCGTTGGCCTCTAGTAAGAGGCAAACATTTTGGCCAATAATGTCCTGCATTCTATGTGATCTCTTAAATAATTTCTTCTTGAAATTTAATTAGTTCCTTATTCACATTATCCTGTTCGCTTCAACAAAGCAGCCACTTTTTTTCTATACTTGAGATGCTAGCAGAAGGCGGGGAAACGCCTGTGGTTGGAATTGTAAAAAAGAACGTCCATATTTACAACAGCTCTATGCTGATTTTCAAGAATACAAGAAAGTAAACAAAAAACATATAGAAAAGTAAACCTGAGAGCAGTGAGCATTGGTAAATCTTTATAATGCACAGAACCACAAATAGCAAGTAGTCACTGACACGATTCATCAGGACCGCACTTTGATATACTGATATACCAAAAAATCATATGAATCTGGTAATTCCTTTTAAACATGTACTTAATACCAACTAATCAGTTTCTAATGACCTGAGTGTTGCGTCTTCCCAAATTATATTGTGTTCTTATAAAATCAATATGCAACACATCTAATCTATTTGCCGCATGTGTTCAATTCTCTTTATCGTCAAAATTAAAATAAATGGCGCGCCTCGATGAATCAAAATAAAGTATCCTGTAAGACGTACAGAGTGATTTTATATAGTATTTAGAGACATATATAATACCTATCTTTACTGTACTACTCTTATCGCAAATTCATTAAATAAGAGAATTATTTTCACGCCAGCGAAACCTCCTCAGTGGATTTTAGCCAATTAAATATGCTGTTACTATGGACCAGTTATAATGCTTATAACATCCAAAAGTATATATATATACCTACTATTTTTCGTGTGTGTGTGATAGAATCATTACGATCATGTTGAGTAATTATATTATGAAAATATATATAGCTTATACTCTACTGAGGAAGGTTTTATTCAACGTTCTAACCACTCATGGTATAAAACTCTGAACCCCTACAAACTGGAATATCTAAACTTTGAGGTCAGAGGCACTCATAAGGTAAGCCTATCTCACATAATATTTAATATTCAACAAAACAATCATAATATTAGATATTGCTGATAGTCATTATATAAAGTAAAAACATGGTGACACAATGATATCGAAT
Organism: Trachelipus rathkii; assembly: GCA_015478945.1. Taxonomy (NCBI): domain Eukaryota; kingdom Metazoa; phylum Arthropoda; class Malacostraca; order Isopoda; family Trachelipodidae; genus Trachelipus; species Trachelipus rathkii. Next base: position 37,100 of record JABUQX010078303.1, read on the forward strand.
ATAAAGTTAAGGGTTTATAAATAGTTAAAATAGATGCTCTGCATCTTATTTTAAAACACATGAAATAACATGAAATGTATTAAGAGGGCTGTGCATCTAACCGTTGAATATATAGATGTGCCATGGGTATACCGTCCCATACAGTAAGTATATGGGTATATAGGGCCTAGTTAATAGTCCTTTTTAAATAACACCTCTACGCAGTGATAAGGAATAATCTTTGGGTAAAAGAGACCTACATCGCTTCGTCAGAGATGAATAAACCGCTGTCAAAGTGATTTTGAAACAATGTGAGAGGAAAATAGTCCCTCCTGGACAATCATAATAAATATTAGTAAAAAAATATGTCAGCAAACCGTCACTGAGTAATTAATATATATAAGTAACATAATCAACTTAGT
>JABUQX010078304.1:0-27500 GCA_015478945.1 Trachelipus rathkii
GTGTCGGAAGAAAGAAGAAAGGATCCCCTTTTTGTTTTTCTCGTCCTGTCTTATGGAAAGTTTTTTTGTCATCCCGCTTCTTTATTTCCTTTAAGCCGTCTCTCGTTTGTTTACACTCAAGGCCTCTCTATGTAACTTTCTGTGGCCACTATATTTTATTTTCGATAGGTGAATCACATCTCTGGGTAATGCCGCTATCACCTCTTCAACGTTAACGTCTGTTGGAGGCTCCACCTCAGATCGTTCTTTGCGTGAGCATCGCTCAAAACACCTTCACTTTCATTCCGCTTCGTTACTTAAGGTGAACATCACAGTACCATTGTTGGAACCCCTCCAATATAAATTTCTTTCCAGTACCAAAATTCTTTAATCAGAAATGTACCTTCCTCACTTCCTTAGTGAGAGTGGTCTTCATTCTAATTGTTAATTGTTCACCTTTTCCGTTTCTTTACTTGTTGGTACGCAGATGGGGTTGACTTATTTCAAATGTGCTTCTCTTAAAAAAAAAGCGATTCTTGCTAACACATGATTGCCGAAGGCTGTGTCATCTCGCCTTCGTGGGAAGCACCTTCTGCTGGGGAGCGGCTTTCTTCCTTGTGAGGCGCTTTCCGTCTCACTTCGATGCTACTGACCCTTTCTATGTGTATCAACATTAACATCTACTAGTTTTCTGTCGTGGGGTTCTTTTAAGTGATCAACTACGGAAGGTCTCAGCTTCCAGGGGATTATTCCTTTACTTCTTCAGGAGTCTCTTCTTTGGATGTGTCATTTATACAGTGTGTAACGTTAACTGTGAAGTCCAGCGCAGTGGAGTCTGTGCATTTAGTCGCGCGACGTGTGTCTTTCGATGACTCAGAGTGGCATTTTCAGACTAGACGCGGGCTGCCAAATTAGTGTATGTATCGATGTCTCAGCGCGATCAGTGCGTAGATCTATATCAAGTATCGCGAACTAAGCATAATCGGCGCAGATTACTGATGGCCTCCCTTTCCTTCACTTGACTTGTTCGTGGGGATTGCGCATCTAGTGCGGTTGACGACCGCTGTCGAGAGGTAGAGATATGGTCGGAGTGATTGTAGCAGTAACTCGCGTGGCATCTAGTGACTATTATTAAATACGGAGACTAGAGGGGGGCGTTGCGCCCAATCGAGTGAATCCACACACTGAACTTCTTCCCACACTTTTCCAGCAATATGTGGCACAGCAACTGACTTTGTAGTTTCCTTCAATCTTGCGTGACGCAAAGAAAAGCGGCTCTTGGCCTGTCCACGCTATCAATTAGCGCATAAATGGAGTAAAACTCCCTTCCACGTGTGACGCAGAGACCAAGTAAAATAAAACAGACATCCGGCCTAATTACCGCACAGGTTGGTTCCTCTACCTAAGTATACGGGTGTTGCCGACTATTACTTGTGCCAGCAAGGAACCCGGCATCACAGTATTATCTCGATAAGCTCATCTTTCTCAAATACTCCGAGTATATGTACTTTCCTTCTGGAACAATTTTTCTTCGTGACACAATCCCGTGCAGTGCGGTGTCTCTGAGACTCTACTTTAATAGGCCATTTGCATGTTTGTCGACAGGCACTGTAGGATCATGGATTCATCGTTCCTCCTACCATTCTAAATAATCCGTTCACCGGGCTGGTCTGCTGTGAGTTCTTGCACCATCCTATCTGGACTTTACCTTCTGCAGAAATATGCTGCGGATCCGCCACATGTAGTCTCTCCTCTCCTTTGAGTCGACTGGTAAACGTTGAAAACCCTCGAGCCGCTAGCATTGTAAGGCGCTGAATATACGACAGATCTCCCTCGATGTGACGCATGACACAGCTATGGAGTGTCGTCAATGAAAAGGGTACGAAATCGATGTGTGAGGCCGTCGGTTTACAAACTCAAGCTCTTGGTCCTTTAGGGCTCGAGACAGTTAGTGGGATGAAGCTCCTATCGGATGATTTTTCCTTCGTTCGACCGTTTTGCTCCTCTGCAACATTATGCGCGTCCACTTCGCTCTTATGGAAATACAGCTACTGTGATTGTGACTGCGTTGGAGCTTCACTTTTAGCTAAATCCTCTGTTGGGTAATTACTGAGCTATTACTTATTGTTCGGTCTGCTTACTAAAAATTACTTGGTGACTGTGTCGGGGCACTAAACTGATGTTTGTAAGCCGTATTGGCAGAGTATTTTCTGAGCTTGCTTTAGTTTCGATCATATTCTTTATCATTTTTAAACTGTCGGAGGTAAATGTAGCTAAATCATTGGCACGTGTAACTCTATGTAATTTAATGCCCTATTTTCTAAGGAAGCTTAAGCATAGCATAGTCATCAATGCTCTTTTTATGTGTGCGTGCAGGTGATCCCATGAGTTTCCTTAAGCGAACTCGTGAGAGATCTTCTAGATCATATATTAATATGCCGTAGATTCGGATTATCTCTCACAGGATGTGCATCGGGAACTTGTAAATTTAGACTGCGAATAGATCCCGGTAGCGGTTCTTCAAGTTGAGGTTCAGTTAAGTCGCACTGAGTAAAGCGGCTTGTTTCAAAACATCATATTCGTACCGGCAAATCTCTATTCCAGGTATTCGATGTTAACAGGATGGCTTTCTCTGTCGAAAACAGAACCTAAAGATATAGGTAAGGTCGAAGTTGTCGCCGTTGTGGAATATCTCATTGGGCTCTCATCGAGCGGAGATGGACGCATGTATTTTTATGTCTCACAAATAAGGCTGAAGATAATCCTGCAGTATTTGTTATAGGTTTTCTACACATCAAAGTTAGGTATCGGTGATCTTGATGAATCTTTTGGCAACATCCATGGAGGAGGGACTTACCGTTGTGAGCAGCGAGAGAGATATTTATTGTCGTACATTAGCTAGTCGACAGCTTTGGGCTGAGGCGTCGTTCTTCCGGCTGGTTCGATCCGTCCCGGCCTCTCTAGTGTTTATTTTCACATTCTCTCCTCGACTCTGGCATTTTCTTGTTTTTCCATATCTGCGTTTTTAAGTTTTCAGGTCTCTTATCGCATCGGTGCTTTTAACATTCTCCGTCCTTCGTCTTTCTACGTCTGCAGTCAATATATGCAGACAGTTTAAGACTTTGCTCACTTCCGCGCTTGAGGTTATTGCTTATTGAGTGAGACTCTAACCATTCCTCTTTTTCTAATCTTTCTCCTCCATCTTTCATATCTCTTATGGCTTCTCTTTCTCAGCCTCTCCTCACGCGCACAAACGTTCAAGTATGCCTCACTAGCCACTGTGCAACAGACCAACGTGCCTTACCAATACATGATCTTTGAAAGCTAGAGGGACCTGCATTACTTGCGCCAATGATGTTTGGATATGAGGTACACACGTATGTTTAGCGCGCAAACAGGTCCAAGAATAACATGTATATTTTCAAGGACGACTTTCAAATTAGAATTCAGGGACGTCTTATGTCGCAGAATAAGATTGTTTGAGTTGGCGATTATTATAGATGCGATTCGAAATGCAACAAAATATTTTGAGCTCGGGGCACACACTGGCGACTGAGTAAAAATGACTCCTGCTGAATATATATTAGAGAGATGAGTATAATGAAGATACGTCATGCGTATGAGGTACTGATAATGCCACTTATATAGTATGATTATAGATATATATGAAGTGTTATATAGTAGGTATAACATAGTGATAGTAGGAAGGATTATCGTAATAAGCTATATCTTGTCTCTTTGTTGCATCAATTATGGTAATAGTTGGTGTATATATATATAATATGATATATATATATTAGTAATATATTTATATATAATAGGTACTATTATATATATATATATTAATATATGATACTATATAGTGATATATATAATTTATTACGCGTAATTATGAATAGTTATATTATATAATAATATTACATAAATATACTATATGGAATTGCATAGATAAAATGATACTTACTATTATAACTATACATAATATATATTATTTTTATTAAATTGTACGCAAAATTTCGGTGGTAAGAGAATTGGCTGCCCACCAAATGACACTTCCTATCAGAATTATATCTCTAGATAAGAGCTCTCAGGTTATGTGTACTCGGAAACTGTGCGAGAAAAACGAGAATTTACGGGTAGAGTCGTTATAGCAGATTGTTACGATCTGGTGCCACTTACAAATTAGTGCTTAGGCAATAGTATTGAGTATACTTTATATACTGATGATAGAGTATAAAAGAATATATAGTATTAATAATAGTACGGTTGGAGCGTTAGTTGCACGTGCAGTATATGTTAATATCATTATATTCTCTCAGTTTCTATGTAGTATATATATATATATATATATTATATTATGTAGTTTACTATACTATACTTATATAGTGATTATTTTTCTTTTTTTAACATGGAGTGCATGAAGCATTATCATATATATATGATATAATAAATATATAATAATACATAGTATATTATATATATATAGTAATAACTAATATCTATATAATATATAATATACATATGGTGTGTCCAGATTCCTTTAAAGATACAGAAAAGCACGTTTAAATGAGCCGATGTGTCTAACTGATAAGGTTAAATAATGATAAAAGTAATCTTGTAGAACAAATAATGCGTCCGTAAGTTTCTTCGTCGGAAAATACAAACAAATATAGATCAACTATGTCAAGACAACGACTTTCATGAAGCCTAAGTAACCTTTGCACAAAAAACGTGCCTAGTGATAGATAAACTGGTAAGTAAGACGCGCCTAAATTACTAAATCACCGACACTTGATGCTAAAAGGATGCCGACATAGCTCCCATATAGTAAAATGTGATGAGTGAGAATACCACAACAAATGTACACGATTTGAACTTATCTTACAAAGGATGATGATGGCAGACAGGCTCTCATTCGTTATGACAAACATCTACATTTATTGCAACCCGAATTGAATGACTATCTCCTGTTCATTAATACCTCGATGATGGATCCTGCAACATAATACTGTTCTGTCACAAAACTTACGCAATATAACTCAATAACTAAGTGATCTAGATCAATTGCAACGGGTTCCGTTTATCTTTGAACGAAGTGTAATTTGAGTAATTAAGTACTTAAAGAATCCCTTACCAGTTAGAAAATTTTACATAGAATCAGCAATCAATCAATGAAGCCCAGTATTTATTGACACCTGGCACACACACATATATAATATCTACTATAGTATATAGTATGGATTTAACTATATAGTATGCCGTTAGGTATATATAGTATAACTAAATATGATATAGATATAGTATAGACTATATCTAATTATACTATATATATATATATTATATATATAGTCAGTTATATATATATATAATTATATATTATTACTATATATATATGAGCTAAGATAAGCTATATATAATATATATATATATATAGTGATACTATCATAGTATCTACTATATATATATATTATACTATATCACTTATTATTTAAACATTAATACTCCTGTAACACGGTCTCGAAAATCTCAAATACCCTAACTTTAATGTTTGTGGCCAAAATCTTTCTTACACTTCTACCTACAATAATCTTGTGCTCTGCTACTTGTTCTCCTAAGAACAGATTTTTCACTCTTCTTTGAATATCTTACCCAACATCTTCACGAGACTGTTAATCTTTCTCATCCAATACTTGTGAGGTCCTGCTACTTATGGGGGATTTCCAAAGTACACAACACTGATTGTTGGGGTCCCTTCATACTGATTTAGGTGGGGGGGAGGCCGAATAATTCAGCATCCCCTTTATACGATCTGGAGCAACTAATTGTAAAGAACCCTACACACATTCCGGATCGTCTAAAAAAGTTCTTGAAACACACTGACGCTTGTGTAATGGGAAGAATATGTCTCTTTAATAAATCACTTACTGACGCTCCTATTGGTAAATCGACCACAACCTTATATCCTCTTAACTTTAATACTTTCTAAACAATCCAATCAGCTCCCAGTCTGCCCTAGTGCCGGTTTTTTTCTGCAACTGTTGATTCGGGTGATTGGGATGCGGGCCTTGCGTCCGCTCTACGCTAACTACGTAATGGAATGACTGGCTTTGACTCTTTGATGACGCGTTTCGTGCTTCTTGCCACTATTTTGTGGAGCCTCGTAATGTCGTTGACGGCGATGAGCAGGTTGCTTCCCTTCTTCGAACTAAATCTTTCTCTCCATCAATCCATGGTTCGATCGGCACTGTTACTTGTGCCCATATCAGGCTCCAGAGACGGCTTATCGGCGGGTGAAGAAAGTCTCGTTCTCTTCTATCCTGCTCGCTAATTTTCATTCAGCTAGAAATCGTTGCAGGGTACCTCTTACGAGCGAGCAAAGCAGGGCTTTCATAAAACCGAAAGTGGCAACCTCCTTGTTTCTAACTACTGATAAAAGTCTTTACCTGGCCTCGTGCACAAAACATCTCAACAACTTCTGTAAATCATCACTTCCCCCCTCTTTATTCGATCTGATGGCTCTAGTTGGCTTAACGCGTCTCCAACCTAGGAAAGGCCAATCTTCGTTCGCCTCCTATACTCCGGTTCTAACTCAACCTGACGATTCTCGGCATTCCTACCTCTCCACTTACTCCTCTCAGGTGCTACCTATGTCCCTTTGCTGTGATTACATTTGATCGGTGCATGGGCTCCTGAGATCTATTAACGTTAGGAAGGCTAGTGGCCTCGATGGCATTCCTCCCCGAGTTGTGAGGGAGTGTGCTTCCGAGCTGGGCCTCCTCGTTCAAACTATATTCTCTATGTCTCAATATCTAACACTTTCCCTCAGTGTTGACAGCAGGCACATGTCCAGCCTATTGAGAAAAAAGGAAGCCGCTCTGATCCTTCTAGATATCGCCCTATAGGCTCTCACTTGTATTTGATCTAAGATCTTTGAAACCTTCTCAACTCTAATTTCATCTTTCTTACACCATCTGGAATCTCATTCTCTTCTTTCCGATCGCCCAGTACGGCTTTCGGCGTTCGAGTCTACTGGTGATATACTTTCCTATTTAACCGATTTTTAGTTTTTCCCGCTCTTGGGAACTACGGGGAGACTTGCGTGTGGGCGCTTGACATATCCAAGGCATTTGACGGTATGGCACGCGTCACTGGTTCTCTCGCTCGATATCCAAAGCTCCCCGCCTCATATTGGAGGCTTTTCAGCCTCCTTCTCTTGTGCTTACTTATGTCTTTATTCTCAAATGCGAGCTAAATATCGGCTGTTGTTATGGGGCGACTTCTTCTAATATTTTTATTAAGTGTTCCTCAGGGTTCTGTCTTAGGTCCTACTTTATTCCACTTTTCATCTAAATGATCTTCTCAACCTGCACATCTAAGCTGCTATTATCTTGCATGATCCGACTTCATTCTTCAACTTCATTTTCAATTCTGCGTCCTCTTTTACTTCTAGACCTCTCGTCTTAAATTTCCGATTCTATTCTCGCTTTTAATCTGGATAGAATTTTCCGGGGTGGGGGTCGTCTCAACCTTTGTGAAATTCAGTCTTTTAAAACTTAACTCTTCAAATTCCTCTCTAAGACACCGTGAGACTTTCCTATCTCTTTCAGCGGGTTTCTCTCGTCTCTCCCGTGTGACAATATAAAACATCTATGGCCTTAACCATAAACAAGAAAAATGTCTTGAAACCTCAACTCACAACGGTTGCTAAGGCGCCCCCTCAGAGAAACTAGGAGTTCTGTTAAGACTGCGAGACTTTTTTTCCTCTCCACATTTACTCCAGTTATTACAAGGGCCGTCATCCGCCCTTGTATGTAGTAGCTGCTTCTCATTAATCCTGGGGGGGGCTCAGGGTGTTCACTCAGTAGTCTTTCTAGGAGAGAAGGGTGCGACTCAAAGGCAAAAAGACTTATAAACTGTCGTTATCTTTCTAGTTCACTTGACGCTCTATCGTTGCGGCGCGATGTTGGTGCTTTATTTCTTTCTATAGGTACCCGGTAGCAGGCAAGTGCTCGAGGGCAACAGCTTTCCACTCGGCGTGCCACGGTTCCTTTAAAGACGCCCTCGTAGCACATAGGGTGCTGTATCTGCGCGCACGTGAGTTTTGTGTTGATATCAGCAACTCAGACTAGTTCGCTGTGGTGCCCTCCTCTTTCCTGCCGAGGCCTCTTGTTCTTGTGGAAGTTGCTGCCTTTCCATCGATTCTGTCGTTTCGCCTGACTCAATCTGTTAGATCGCTTCCTCACTTAGTTACAAGGGTCCGCGCGTCATGATGCTCATTCTGCGTGAAGTTTGGCGTTGAGTTGTTGGAACTCTGTTTGGTTGATGTTTAGATAACACACACACGCAGCTCTCTCTCCTTGAGAGTTGTTGATGGATCGTCTGGTTGCCACCGTGGATCGGACCGGTGGGGCTAGATGATCATTGTGAAACTCAAAAAAAAAAAACAAAAAATGATATATATATATATAATAGTATCAGGGGTTGGCACTGATTAAAATCAAATTGATCTGAATCATTGCTGCTTAAATCATTGGATTTCTTAATGAAAAAATCATGATTTATTATGAATTTTTTAGCAAGAATTCCGTTTTTTTCTAGAGATAATAATATTACTAGTTTACACGTGATTAAGTGATGCAAGTAATATTTCATCTATATAATACAGCATATTCAACAATGTAGTTTCAAATCATTTTCATAAAGAAATGAAGAAAAACGATTAGGATTTACGTGATCCGCAGAATAGTGAGAGATACTGTGAGTATATAGTAATTTAGAGTTAACTTAGTTTCAAACGCTAAATAACTAATTTCACACTTACTAACTTTGATTTGAAAAATTACCAAATCATCCTAAGTATTGCCTGTAAATATATGTCTCACGTTCGAAAAATAATAAAACATAACGTGGAATTTGTGCTAAAAATTACCAAAAAATGAGTGGAAGGGAAGATTGCTGATTATTTTTGAGATTATGCATATATTGTAGCATACAATAGCACAGTGTTCTATATATATACAGTGAGTTCAGTTAGAGTGGTAAGTATATTTCATCTATATATGAGAGGGAGAGATGAGACCGATGTAGTTTCAATGCAATTTCTCAATAGAGTGAATTTGATAGAAGAGAAATCAGGCGGATATTACTGGTAGAAATACTTACACACGTAATATATCTGAGCTATATTTATTTAATAAGCTTTAATTAAATATAATAATAGCGCGAGTAATCTTATACTTATAAACCTTTTGAGCTATATGAATAGGTTATGGACATAATGTATATAGGTACAGATGAGACTCAAAAGTGTGTTTGATCTGAAGAATAGATATCTAAAGGAGAAAAGTTTAATGCCTCGTAAGAGAGCTCATAAATGCATATTAGATATATGAGTGTGCAGTGTGTCGAGATGGAGGAATTATTACGAGAAATAAGGTAGAGTTATGGATTATCTCTCTATATTTATTTGTGAGTTAAAGAGAGGAGATAGGATCAGAATTGTAGGATAAGAGGTATGTGCGAGGAGGCTTGTTGAGAAAAGAGATTAATGTTACTCTTCTCGCAGATATTATAAGCAGTATATCTAATTTAGCGGAGATTTAAGATGAACTTATTAATAAAAGTAAGGAATTAGTAAGTATACCGAAACTAGGATGTGATGAAATTAGGGTGCAAGTATTAGGGTCATTATTTACCTAATATTATCATTGAGACATTCTTATAACACTTCAACGTCAGATGTTGGATATTCTTTCGAATCGCTAAGCAGTTCTGTGTGTCTGCCCTTCGTTCGGATCGTAAATATGCAGGTAAAGAACTTTTCCTGTTTTTTAAGACTTCGGCTGATACTGCTCGGCCCCTACGCTTGAGCATTCAGGAGTTGCAAGCATTAACACACTGACTTGACCCATGATGCAATTAACTTGTGCATTATCTTTTGTTAACGTCTAAGAGTATTTCTCTATCTTAGTATGTTTATTTTTGCAGTAATCGTGGGATCGGATTGATTTCTGGTTGGAGACTTCTGTTAAACTATAGCTTTGGGGTTTGAACGTTATATGTAAAAACTCGCGTTGGGATTTCCTTATTAGTTTATAAAGTCGTTGAAAGAAGTGATTCGCGGCGCTAAAACATTAAACTATGGCATCGTATATTGGGTCGTAGCCCATCATCTTAGCCTTTATCTAGTGTAGATGAGACGGCTGGGCCGGATGCATCGTGGTTCCTCGTCATATCTGAGTGTATGTTAGTATATGTCGCGTTTGTCAAACACACATTAATGTCGTGTAGATGGGTCACATTTTACTGAGATTGTTTTTTGGTGTCTATGGAAAGCTTTTTATGCATAAGTGAATGCGTATAGATATCGAAACTAAGGATTTATTGTCTGCTTTTCATGTAATGAGGAGATTATCGGTGCTGAATCAAAGGAAGAAAGCTGTATATTCTATTTGCGTAGAAACGTTTTTGTTACGACTCTCTGAATATTTGCGCGTTTAATTTAGCTTTCTCTTTGCACTAGGGAAACAGTCGAGATTGCAAGGTAGTGGTTCCCGAAAGAGGTCAGTGCATGAGAGTGTGGAAGGATTTGTTGTGCCACTCGATTATTTTGACCATATACTGGTCAAGTGGTAGTAGGTTATTTTGTACATTTGGTAGTTAATTCCTGTAATATAGTTTAGGTAACCGTTTGACGTCATTGTGATAATTAAAAACTGTTTTCCACAAGAGTTAGGATATTGCTAAAGACACGTCGGATATTGAAAGTCCAGCAGCAGGCTATTACCTGGAGATCCCATTTTTTCAGTAGTAGAGTTTGCATACAATCAATAAGCGTTTTGTATAAAGTTTATCAACTCCCTTGTGGTGGTCTGTATACTCCTAGTAAGTTTATTGTTTTAGATCCATCACTAAATGTTACTCCAAGAGCCTCTATGTCAGAGTTAATGACTGAGAAAATTTCTTTTGCCTTTAAGCTCCTTTTAATAAGTACTGAGACACCCCCTCCTTTTCTTTCTTTACGGCAAACGTTGAATATATCATAGCCTGAGAGCGCATATAAGTCTTTGTTATAGTCTTTTAGAAAGGTCTCGGTGAGGACAATACAAGGAAAATTAGCACTAAGGGATGAAAGGAGGTTCGAGAAAGGTCATCTTGGTGCTTTTGAAGGCTTCTTATGTTGATTGCAGAATAAATTTCAAGGCATTTACGGCCTTTACACAAATTAATTTAATAAAAAGTATAATTGTAATATCATAATAATAATAAAATAATAATAATAATAATAATAATAATAATAATAATAATAATAATAATAATAATAATAATAATAATAATAATAATAATAATAATAATAATAATAATAATAATAAAAAAACAATAACAATAATAACAATATATTAAGAATAATAATAATAATAATACTAATAATAATAATGTATTAATAATCATAATCATACAAATTAAGACATAAGGCTTAATAATGAACTATTTCACTACGACTACTACTTCTACTACTACCATTATTATTAATTTATTATTATTATTATTATTAAATTATTATTATTATTATTATTATTATTATTATTATTATTTATCATTATTATATTATTATTATATTAATTTATTATCTATTAATAATAATAGTAATAATAAAAGAATAAATAATATAATAATTAATAATAATAAAAAAATAAGTAATTATAAAAATTAGTTAAACATCATCATCTATCGACATCATCATCAATCAAATCATCATCAAGCTCATTATCATCATCATCATGCATCATCATCATCATTATTATTAATTATTGATTAATTATTATTATTATTATTATTATTATTATTATTATTATTATTATTATTATTATTATTATTATTATTATTATTATTATTATTATTATTATTAATTAAAGTTGCTATTCTTTTGTGTTCTAATATTCAGAGTCTTGGACAAGTCGCGTTGAAAACCAGATTAATACATTAATTCCTTCTTTGTGAATAAGGTTCTTGTAGTTTGGTAATGTTAATATGTCCATCACCAATTCCTTCATATAAATATAGTATATATATATAATAGGTTATAGTATATATATATATAAGTATATGTAGATAGATTTGTAGTGAGGTGGTTAGAGGTTTTATAATTTTATGTTAGTTTATTAGTAGATTATGTATATATATATAATATAATAGATTTATATCGTATTTAAATAACAAATAATAAATTTCAATATGTTTATCATATATATGATTTGATATATATATATATTTGCTTCATAAAAACACAAATGTTTATATTTTTTTGTATGTGTACATACAAATATAAATAATATATATATATATATATAGTATTATATATATATATATATATATATAGTATAAATATATAATATAATATACTATAATATATATATATATATAATGATATATATATTTATATATATATCAGGTTTGGATTCAAGTAGCATTTTTGTCAAGGACAATTACTCTGAGAATTGTCAAGTAACAAAGATTCAGAAGTTTTGTTCAAGTACAAGTAACAAGTACATGTATCAAGTACACAGTGCAAGTACTTTATGAAAATGCAATATATAGTGCGTGGGCCCTCGTAGAACTTCTGGGTTAGGTGTCTGGACACTCCGCAGTTATAGGCGAGAATCGCGTTAGTAATTTACCCCGTAAATTTATTCAGTTAATTATGATGTTTTTTTTACTGTATAAAATGTTTAACGCTATGGTAAACAATTATTTAATTTATCCTTAGGAAATAATTGAATAAATTTGCAATATATAATGTTATTAACAGTACATTGTATATAAACATTATTTTTATTTGACTAGTTAATTTAGTAGAATATTTAGTTACATGCAGTACAGTGCTGCGTGCATATTTAAATTGGAAGTTCATGATTAAATAATAAGAGTTTTTTTTTAATGAAAAAAATATACAATGTATAAACCTTTATAAATTGGAGATAAATTTTTTTTAAGTATATATATTTTTGTATATATATATAATATTTGTAATATGGATGGGGTTATTGAAGAATTAGAGGTGGGGGTGGCAGGAAATGTGTTAGAATGATGGAGATGGAGATGAGTGGAAGGGTGTCCCTACCTATTATATGCGGATGATTTGGTTCTTTTGTGGTGGCGTTTCTGAAGAGAGTTTGAGAGGATTGGTAGAGAAGATTGGCAGGGTGTGTAAAAAGGAGGGGTTTGAAAGTAAACGTAAATAAGAGTAGGGTTATGGTTGTGAGTGAGGACAGTCCTCAGTGTGAAGTTAGGTTAGATGGTGAGGAAGCTGGGTAACAAGTGTCTGAGTTTAATTTAGGGTATATGTTTGGATGAGAAGGGAAGCGGATGATGCAAGAGTTAAGTAGGAAAAGCTGCTGAATGGCAGGAAAGGTGGCTGGTGCAAATTAAATCGTTGTGAATGTAAGGGACTAAGTCTTGAGTGCGCTAGGGTATACATGAGGTTATGTTGTTACCTGTGTTATGTATAGTAGTAATGCTATGTCTGGAATAAGAAGTATAGATCTTAAAAGTTCAATGTGTTCAGATTTACAAATCTTAGGGGCATGCTAGGTGTGAGAAGATTGATAAAATGAAGAATGAACGCATTATTAAGTTGTGTGGTGTGAAGAAAGGGGTAAACAGAGAATAAATGAAAGTATGTTGAGAGGTTGGTCATGTGGAAAGGATAATGATACTCGGTTGGTTAAGCGGATGTATAGTGGTGAGTGTGTTGGGACCGACCGGCTGGGAGATCGAAGAAAAAGTGGATTGGAGTCAGTAAAGGAATGTCTGCAAGAGAGAAATGTGAGTTTGGCATAGGCGAGAAGAAAGGTGCATGATAGGAGAGAATGGCGGGGTTTTGTGAGGGGGTATGGTTGTGGCCCACCTGGGCCAGGGGAATGAACCCTACACTTAACGATTTACCATAGTGAGGATCCGTCGCGGTTCAATGAAGCTCTAGGGTGGATTTTCCTGACTGCGACGAGTTCTTACTAATTATTGGTAACAGAGGGGGCGTAAGGCTGGGCTTCTTTTCGACTTTTATCATATTCTTCTACTCTTTCTTTTCCGATGCATGTAGTCATGTACGCACCTTACCCCGAGTCTTGGGGAGAAAAGGTAGATGAAGAAGAAGAACAAGATTTAATTGAATAACCAAAGTACTGTAATATAAAATTTTTAAAGCTAATATTTACATATGTATGTATAACAGAATTTTAATTTTATTTTTGTATTTTTGTAATTTATAATGTTTCTTTTTATTATTCTTTTTACCAACCGCGGTATGCAAGACCACGTTCTATAAGACCCGCGTTCTACGAGGGACGACTGAATATATATATATATATATATATATATATATATATATAATAATATATATAATATATATATAAATATAATAATATAATATATATATATATATATAATATATATATATATATATAATATATATAATATATATATATAATGTGTGTAGGTGTTCTGTGGGCATTAACGCGTTAAAGGGTTAATCCGTTAATTAACTCGTTAATTTTTCGTGTAACTTTTAAACGCTTCGTTGATTTCGAAAAGAAGTTAACGGACTATTAACGAGTTACATTTGTGAATTTACGTTAACGAGTTAAAAATTTTCCCCTACATCCTTTAACCGTTACCTTAATTTACGAGTTTCATGAAATATTTCTTATCAAGATTTTTAAATTGTATTAGATTCAATTTTGCGATAACCGATAAACTTTTTTTCCAAATCCTAAACCCTCGTTCTCAATGGCTTTAAAATCTGTTTATTCTTCGCACAAGTTATTATCCGTAGTAATGTTTAACATGTTTTTTATGCTATATTCTTCATTTCTTATTGGTTTGCTGAAGAAAAAAAGATAGTGAATGTTGCCCGTTCAATGAGTCATTAACTTCTTTCGCTCGTTACTTGACTTTGCTTCTTTTGTGACTAGTGAAAAATAAAAGAATAGACCTAATAAGCGTTGTAATCTATAAAAAATATACATATTTGCATTAAAACTGTTTAGTTGGTATATATATATATTATATTAATATATAGATATAATATATAATATATAATATATATATATATATATTATATATATTATATATATATATATATATATATATATATATATACAAAGGTGAGCATCATAAACGCGTTAAAGCGTTAATGCGTTAATTAATTCGTTAATTTTTTCGTTAACTTTTAACGCTTTCGTTAATTTCGAAAAAAAGTAACGGACTATTAACGAGTTAAAATTTTTCCCTAAATCCGTTAATCGTTACTTTAATTTACCGAGTTAATAAATATAATTTTCTTATCAAGATTTTAAAATTGTATTAGATCGATTTTGATAACAAACTTTATTTCCCAAAATTTCCTAAACGCTCCTCTTAATGGCTCAAATGGTGTTTTATTCTTACAACGGTATTATCCCCGTTTAGAAATGTTTGACGTTTTTCTCTTGCTGTATTCTCATTTCTTATTGGTTCGCTGAAGAAAAAGAAGAGATTGGGACTGTTGCCCGTTCAAGGAGTCATTAACTTCTTCGTTAGTTACTTGAGCTTGCTTCTCTTTTGCGACTAGTGAAAAAATATAAGAACTAGGCCTCATAACGTTGTAACTTAAATAAAAAATATACATATTTGTATTAAAATTCTAAGGTGACATATCCTAATTATTTTGTACAATAATTATTCTACTCGGGTGTCCGTAAAAGAATGTACCAGTTTCAATGCTTTATTATATAAGCGTAATATCAATATCAACAACATATCATACATCAAAGTGAAGGTCATTGGATGAACAGAGGTTTTCCTACATATGTTCAATTTGTGCCCCCTTTAGGGGATACATTCAGCCGATAATCCAATTCCCCCCAAACATTGGTAACAGATCCGGAGTAATGGAAGGAAAGGCATGTTCAATTCTGCGTTTCAACCCTGCGTATAATTGGGCAGCCCCATAAGGAAGAAATCGCATGGCGTTAATTCCGGGGACCGGGGGGGGGCCCAGATATATAGAGCCTCTGTCGTCCTGGACCATTATGACAACCCAACGATCTGGGGAGTAAGTTTCGTTCAACCAACGCCTCGCACTATGTGACTCCAAGGTGGAGGGGCTCCATCTTGGCCGCCATATAAAGTTAACCGCTTCATCCTCTAATAATGTGAAAAGAGCCATTATTGGTAACATATCGAGATAGGCGACCCCTGTTACGTTGCTTCTGTGAAAAAGAAAGGTCCGAAGACCTGGCGTCGGGATATGGCGCAGAAAAATTTAACCTTTGGGGAATCACGTTCGGGTTCTACAAGTTCCATGTGGATTTTCATGCCCCAGATAACGAACATTATGGGCATTCCCCTTACCCCTGAGATGAAAGGTGGACTCATCACTAAACACTATACGATCTAGAGGTCATCGTCTCGTACTAACACTGCACAGGCAAAGGTAAACTCGTAGAGCCTAGTCGTCGGGCTTTAAAGCATGTACAAACTGCAATCGGTATGCACGCATGTGTAAACGTTTCCTTAAACACCTTCCACCGTCGTTTTTGGCACATTCAGTTCGTGACTTGCTCTCCGAACGGATTTCTAAGGACTATGAAGAAACGAGGCCCTGATACGGTCCACATCTGTACAGTCACTTTGGGCCGTCCTGTCTTTTGCCTTTACAGAGACATCCATTAGTTGCAAAATTGCCTATACCATCGCGAATGTTTTTTGCCACATGGGAGAATCACATTGGAACGTAAACGATACGATCACGTTGAATCGTAATTACAGATTCACACTTAGCAAATTGTTGAACACAGAAAGCTTTACGCCCAGGACTCGCCATTGTCAGTATGGGGCGCAAGCACTAGAGAAGACTACATCTGAATGCGCACATGCGCGTATGTCGACCTATCAGACTCGTTCTGGCGCAAGTGCATAATCGAAACTATGCAACTTACTCTCACTGTTGAATGTATGATGTGATATGGATATTGTATATTATGGCTTGTTTAATAAAGCATTAAAAACTGGGAAAATTCTTTAAGCGGACATCCCGGTAATTGGAATATTAATAAATAGATTATCACGCTTTGGAAGTATTCTTCGCAAGCGGCAAAAGCCATCTGCTATAGGTCAAAGCCTAATAATTTGTCTGATAAGCTTAATTTCATTATTAATATGTTAGGGATATTATTATAATAAAGGAAAATTAACAATAATTATTACTATTCCTACATATTGTGAAGACGATTAACGTTAACGATTAACGTTAACTTCAGCACATGTCTGTTACCGATAAACGCTTAATGATTACCGTCGTAATATTTTTTGTTAAACGATTAAAAATTTATAGACGTTTAACTTTCTCATTAACGTGCCCACCTTTGTATATTAATATATATATATATATATATATATATAATATATATATATATATATATATATATAATATATTTCTATATATTATTTTATATATATATATATATATATAAATAATTATATATATATATATATATATTATACATATATATATATATATTAATATAATATATATATATATTATATATATATATATATATATATACATGTCTATAATATGTATTTATTATGTTCTATCTTATGCAAGTAATTAGCTCCGAAATTGCTATATTTATATATATTAATATATAAATATTAAATTAAATAAATATATAAAATAATATATATATAATATATAATATATATATATTTATATATATAATTTTTTTTCATTAAAATATTTCAAATATCTATTATTCTAATAAAATAAAATTAACAATTATTATTATTACTTCCTACATATTTTGAAAACGGTTAACGTTAACGATTACCGTTACATTCTTTACCGATAAACGCTTTAATGATTAACGACGTTAATTTTTTTTGTTAACAATTAAGGATTACGGCGTTAACTTTCTCATTAACGATGCCCACCTTTGTATATATATATATATATATCATATATATATGAAAAATAGTATATATATATATATATTATATATTATTATAATATATAATATATATATATTATATATACATATATATATATAATATATAATATATAGTATATATATATATATATATATATATATATAATATATATATATATAGTATTTAATATATATATATATATTATATATATAGTATATATAATATATATATATATATATATATATTATAATATAAATATATATATATATATATATATATATATAATATATATATTATATATATATATATATAATATATATATATATATATAATATAATATATATATATATATATATATATATATATATATATAATATATAGTTGTTAAATATAGCATAATCGCAATTTATTATTTAGATCTTAAACAAAGAACATAAAGTGGGAAGGTAAAGCATTACTGCCTTCTCGGGATTGAACCATAGTGTCTGCTAAATGAGGAGACCAAATATGTTCCGGTGCTTTACGACTTTTTGGTTGAGTGATAGCTCAGTTGTAAGCATCAAGCTATTGTCCTCATTTTCGCAACACGCGGTGGTTAATCCGGAGAAGGCAGTAATTCTTTTTACCTTCTCACTTTATGTTCTTTGTATATTAAGATATATAATATATATATATATATATATATATATATAATATTATATATATACTATAATATATAGTATATATATTATATTATTATATATATATATATATAATATATATTATATATATATATATATATATTATATATATCATTCGTCATCATTACCCACCTTCTCCCCCACATCCCCCAAGACTGGGAGTAAGGTTGGCATAACATCCGGAAACAAGAATATGTACAGTAGAAGAATATGAAAAGCAAGGCGAAAAGCAAAGCCAGCCTTACCACCCCCTTTATACCATTTAGTGAGAACTCGTCGTGGTCAGAAAATCCACCCTAGAGCTTCACGGGACCACGACGGAACATCTCTTCAAAGGTGAGTTCATCCCTTGGCCAAGGTGGGCTACAACCATACCTCCTCACAAAACCCCGCTATTCACTCCTGTTATACACCTTTCTTCTCGACTCTGTCAAACTCACATTTCTCTTCTCCAGGCATTCCTTTACTGACTCATCCACCTTTTCTTCGTCTCCTCACTGGTCGATTCCGCACACTCACCAACTAATACATCCCGCTTAACCAACCGACTGTCATTCTTCCATTTTTTTTTTTTTTTTTTTTTTTTTTTTTTTTTTGTTTTTTTTTTTTTTTTTTCCGACTATGACAACCATACGTCCAACGTACTTTAATTTACTCTCTCATTTACCCCTTCTTCACAAAACGGAACTCTCTAATACGTTAATTCCGCATTTTAGCAAATCTTTTCACACCTAACACTCCCATAAGATTGTCCATCTGAACACATTGTCCTTTAGATCCATACCTCTTATTTCAGACCATTGTCTACCTACTATACATTAATACAGGTAACAACATACCCTCATGTAAGACCCTAGCTCACTCAAGACTTAGTTCCTTTACAATCACCAAGGATTTAATTTCACCAGCCACCTTTCTGCCATGTACAACTTTCCTACAACACTGCATCATCCGTTCCCTTTTTATTCAACATATATTCTAAATATTTAAACCCAGACACTTTTTTCAGCTGCTCACCATCTAATATAACTTCACAATGAGGACCAATTTCCCTCACAACCTTAACTGACTCTTATCTACGTTTACTTTCAAACCCCTCCTTTTACACACCCCTGCCCAAATCTTCCTCTTCTATCCAATCCTCTTAACTCTCCTTCAGATTCCACCGCACAAAACCAATCAAGCGCATATAATAGGTAGGGCACCCTCCACTCTCTTCCATGGTCCATCATTCTAACTCCATCCCCTGCTACCCCCACTTCTAATACTTTCATAACCTCATTCATATATAAATTGAATAACCAAGGAGACATAACACATTACTGACTCACTCCGCTATTAATATTAAACCAATCACTTTCGACTCCATTTATTTTAACACATACTTCACTATCGTCATACATACTTTTGATTCCATTCAGAAGCCTACCCCCAACACCATATATCACTAACACCTGCCATAGAGCTGCCCTATTAATCTTATCATACGCCTGTTCCAAATCCATAAAACCTAAATACAATTTATTCGTCTTCTCCCTCATTTTCTCAATCAATTTGTTTCAAATAAAGATTTGATACACACATACTCAACCACTCCTAAACGCACCTTGTTCTTCACAAATCAGTCCTTCAGTCACTCGACCAAAATACCAGCATATATCTTCCCTACAACACTCGATAAACTAATTCCCCTATAATTCCTACATTTATCCTTATCTCCCCTACTCTTATATAAGGGTGCTATTACTGCTCTCCTCCAATCCCTCGGAACTATACCCGTTATGAACACTTTGTTACACAACTTCCAAATCCAATCATCACCATTTCGCCTCCGTTATTGATTCATTTAACTAGTAATTTAATCTATACCTGCAGTCTTTGAAACCATTCTCAACTTTCTCTACTCACCATTACTCCTCCTCCTTACTAATCACTCAAATCCCCAAACACCTATTCCTTCTTGGCACCATCAAACCTACACACACATTCATTATCACCTCTTCATTACTCGAATGTTATGCAGATTTTTCGAAGTGTTCCTTCCACGCTCCCCTCTCATCCATTTCATCAGTTGCGAAAGTACCAACCCTATTCATTATTCAAAACATATTCCCCTTATTCTCATTCTTAACTTTTCGGGCTTCCTTCCAAAAGAGCTTCCTATTCCTTTGTAAATTCCCATTCATCCTCCTTCCAAACTGTTCATTTACCTCTTTTTTTCCTCCTACTTATGCACCTTTTAGTATTTCTTTTTTCCTCCTTAAATAATTCCAAACATCTTTCTTTTGACTTCATCATTTGCTTTTAGTACATTCAACCACGCTCTTTCTTAACTTTTTAACCCTTGCCATCAATCTCTCATATTTACTACACTCAACTGTTGACATTCTTACTTCCTACTTTAGCAACATGCCACATACCTTCATTTCATTGTTAACAACTGCTCTCCTTCATTTGTTTCCCAGATTTTGTTCAGTTTCAGCTTGTTCCATTCAACTGATTTTACCCACACGCTCTATATACTTATCCTTTTTACCTTGTTTACTTAACTTACTCACTCTTAATTCTACCCACTTCCTTCCTTATTACCTTCCTCTTCATCCAGGAATCCACTAGCTTAATTTTGCATAAAACAACATAATGATCTGATAAACCCATTCCTAACCCCCTCACTGATTTAACATCCAAACATACTTCAACATCTCCTTCTTCACCAACAAAATCAATCAATACATTTTCACTTCGAAATCATCTTATCCATCATATCACCAACTCTAGTATTGAGCGTAATTCGGAAATACTCTTGTGTCAAAGAAAGTATTACTTACACACATACCTCTCTCCTCACAGAAATTAATCACCTTCCAACCATTCTAATTTTCTCCCGACACTCCAAAACCACTTGATATACCAACCCTCTTTTTGATCACCTATCCAACCATTTAGGTCACCCAACACAATCAATCTTAAGCTCTACTAATCCCATCCAAAACATAATTCAGATTATCCCAGAAAATCGCACTCCCTTCAACATTACCCTCAGATGGACCATATGTCACAACTACACATATCTTGACGTTTTCAAACTTTAATTTAATCTTTAGAATTCTATACCTCAACAGACACACAAGTCTACATAGCTCTGGTACCCAAGTCACTCATCAGTAATTGCAAACCCCTTTTCCCCCTCTCATTCCTTTTCCACACCAGCACACACACATTTCAAACCACACCACTCATTTTCACCGTTTCCTTTCATCTTTGTTTCAGTCACAACGAGCAAATCAAATTTGCCCATTCTAAATAGATCCATCACTTCCTCTCCATCTTCTCTTCAATATTTATACCTCTGACATTCTATATACCCATACGATTCATACATTTTCGCCGAAAATAGAAGGCCATTTACGGCTATCACAACCTTCTCCGAGGCATGTATTATCATTCCTGGCAAAAGTTAAGAGGTAGTGGGCAGCCAACCCAACTACCACCGTCCCTTTGTCGCCTTCTACAACACGCAGGACATACGATGTGGACAATTCTTTCTCCCACACACATAATGATATAAGGGATAGGTATGTCTGTAAAGATGTTGTCTAGAAGAGGGTTGTGGATATAAGTAATGTGTATATAATATATGGATAAAAGGTGGTGTCTATAAGATGTTGTCTGGAGGATGAGCGTGTATAAGAGCGCAAAAGAGAAAGGCGAACCATTAAAATGGGAGGTAATTTCATCGCTGCTAGTATGCGTATACTCTTCCTATATATATATAAATATAATATATATAATTATATTATATATAATATATATATATATATATATATAATCTATAATATATATATATATATATATATATATATATATATATAATATAAATAATAATAATAATAATAATAATAATAATAATAATAATAATAATAATAATAATAATAATAATAATAATAATAATAATAATAATAATAATAATAATAATAATAATAAAAATAATAATAATAATAATAATAAAATTTACAAAAAAAAATGCAAAGTTAATACAACAAAACCTCTATAGAAATTCAACACAGAAGCTATATCAGTAGTTAGGTTAAAATACTGAAGGTTCTCAATTTTCTTCTTCAAACTGTACTATTGGACGAAGGCAAATGGCTATTTGTAATGTATTAAAAAGTTTAAAATTGAAGCAGAAATACTTTTAATAATGAAGTCACTTTTAACAACTTTATTAAATGTGTGTCTTAAGTATTAACTACTATTAATTAATAAAGATCACTTTAAATGCTCACGCCTGTCACAATTCCAAATCACAAGTTTAACAACTATATAACTATATAACTATAATATTATATTCACTTACTACAGAGTATAGAGTTACAGTTTACATAATATAATGCACTTCATATATATATATATATATATATATATATATATATATATATATATAATTAATATTATATATATATATATATATAATATATATATATAATATTATATATATATATATATTTATATATACATATATATTATAATATATATATATATATATATATAATATAATGCTTTATATATATATATATATATAATATAATATATATATATATATATATATATATATATATATATATATATATATATATATATATATATATATGGGATTGTAAAGAAGAAGGATGGTCATAGGTGATTTATTGGAGAGATAAAATAGAGACTAAAAATATACTGAAGAAGTGGCTAGAATATTTTGGTTTAAAGTATTTAACAACTTAAAAGGGGAAAAAATAACGATTTTTGGATTTTAAAAATTTAAAATTTTAAACATTTAAATTTATTTCATTTGTAATCTGGGTTGGAGGAGATGCAAATTTTAAAATCATTTCTTTTGACTATTTTGAAATGTTAATTATTAAATACAAAAATAAAATTATGAAGAAGAAATTTAAAATAATAAATTGTTGAAGGTGAAGCTACGCTTCTCAAGGCGATCGTCGAGTCACAAGATCTTTTCCAAGGTTCTTCCACTGGTAGTAGAGGGCTGAAGACCACCTTCTATCATAGTAATCTTTTTACGAATGGTGGTGTTATAGAATATAACATATTAATACTAATAGTGATGGTGCTGATAATGATAATAATGATGATGTTATTAATAATATTAAATATAGTGAATAGACTTGAATAATGGTGAAAAATAGTGTAGAACAAGAATATTAATATTAAAACATAGTGTATATCATAATTATAAAAATATTAAAATATTGTGTTTAGTAATGATTAAAATTGAAATATGGTGAATATTTGCTTGAAATATGGTATTTATCAATTTAATAATAATAATAATAATGATGATAATGATAGTAATAATATATATATATATATATATATATTATATATATTATATATGTATTTCAATATGTATATATATATATAATATTAATATATATATATATATATATATATAATATAAAAATATATAGTATATATATTATATATATATATATATAAAGGTTTACATAGCCCAACACCTTTGGAAAAAAATTAAATGTTGCCAGATTAGGCCTTTAAATTGCAATTGAGCTACAATTTTACAACAAAGAAAACTACTTTTAAGGCAAACCAAATATATATATAATATATATATATATTATTATAACATATATATATATATATAATATATATATATATATATATACTGATAATAGTATATATATATATATATAAACTTACATATACTTAATTCCTAACTGAACTAACGCCAAACTAAATATATAAATATAATTAAATATTTCGAAAACCGCTTCAAATTATATAGAAAAAAAAGGAATAGCCTCCGTTTTAAATATCACGCGACATTTTTTTCAGTAAAAAGACTTCAAACCTATAAAGTAATATTAAAAAAACGTTCATAATTATTTATTTGAATCCTATCTAACTTATAAAATAACTTACCTAACCTTACTTAACGAACCAAAACTGAAATATATATCTAATTAAAGATTTCAATTTTTTGAAATTAATAGAAAAGTAGCCTTCGTCCTAGATTTCGAGCACAGAACAAACAAATATATAGCAAACTGGCAACACCAAATTTTTTCAGGAAGTACGGTATGTTACTTTAACCATATATATATATATATCTATATATATATATATATATAAATATATATATATTATATATATATATATATATATATATATATATATATATAATATATATATATATATATATATTATATATATATACTATATATATATTATATATATATAATAATAATAATTATATATATGTAAATTTTTTTGCTTGAAATATAGTGTTTACCATTTTAATAATAAAGGGAAGAACCAATATTTGGTTCGTGCTACGCCCAATTTTCACTCCCCTAAAAATGGACATAAAATTCGGAATTATCAGTCGATGTTGACCCTATGAACACCAAACTGTAGCTTTTTTGCCCTCTACAAAGTTGTTTCTGGTGTTTTCTGTCGTAGTCATTCTTTCAGAATTTTTAATTTTTCAAAAACCCATGTTTTGTGACATTTGTCGAACTCCTCCTAAACATATTTTATCAAATGATCAAACTTGAAATATGCATATATATGTCCATTACCTACAATATGGTACAGGTATGTTTTCGATTTTTTTGAGCTTTGTGCTCATCGTTGTCCAATTTCCAAACCCACTTTTTTTGGATTTTGAAATGAAAAATTGCGATAATATTTTTTTCTGTTCGGGCGAAGTGCACGAAATTTTCAGGGCATATATAGTCGGGGGAGGTGCAGATTTTTTACTTTGATAATTTCTTTGTATATGTATTAGTTTTGGATTTGTTCTTGGAACAAATTAAAAAAAAAAAATTTGAAATTTTTAAAAAAAATTTCTTTTGAGTATACAAAAAAATTTATCTAAGTAAAAAAGATGCATCTCTCCCGACTATACAAGTCCTGAAAACCTGATGTTAATCGGAGAAGTATAAAAAAATATATCCCAATATTCCACTTTTTCAAACATTTGAATTTTTCTAAAAGTAAAAAATCGATATATATTTTTTTCTACTCATCTGATCAACATCACATTTTCAGGGCTTGTATAGTCGGGCGAGATGCATCTTTTTTACTTAAATAATTTTGTTTATACTCAAAAGAAAATTTTTAAAAAATTTTCAAAAAAATATATTTTTTTTAAAATTTGTTCCAAGAACAAATCCAAAACTAATGCATATACAACGAAATTATCTAAGTAAAAAATGTGCATCTCCCCCGACTACATATTCTCTGAAAATTTCGTTTACTTCACCTAAACAGAAAAAAATTATCGCAATTTTTCATTTCAAAATCCAAAAAAAGTGGGTTTGGAAATTGGACAACGCTGAGCACAAAACTCAAAAAATTGAAAAAGTATCTCTACCATATTATAGGTAATGGACCTATCTATGCATATTTCAAGTTTGAAGTCATTTCGAAAAATAGTTTAGGAGGAGTTTCGACAAATGTCAAAAACATGGGTTTTGAAAAATTGAAAATTCTGAAAGAATGTTTACAGACAAGAAAAACACCTGAAAACATTTTAGACGGTTAAAAACCACAGGTTGGTGTTTATAGGGTCAAAATCAGTTGATAATTCCGAATTTTATGTCCATTTTTAGGGGGGGGGGTGAAAATTGGGCATAGCACGAGCCAAATTTTGGACCCTGTCCATAATTATATAACAATAATGATAATAATAATAATAATATTGGATCATGTCTTTTATCTGTGTCCTTATCCATATGCATGGATTCGAACACATTTGACAAAAATCAAAATAAAACTGTAGTGAGTCAAAATGAAACTGTATTATAATAAAAGAGCTTCACACCTTTAAAAATATTAAAAAAAAGGTTTAAATATATGTTACCTAACGTAACTTAAAATAACCTTACTTAACGTAACATAGCCGTACTTAACGTAACCAAACTTATATTATTATACAATTTATTTCACTTTCCATCGTTTCAATAAAAAACAAAACTTGTTATATTAAAGTTATGTAAATATATAGGAAAATAGTTTAGAACATTAGAAATATAGAGACAGTGAGAAGCCACATGGGCCTATCGAGACTGTCCCAGTCAAAACACTAACCAAACATGCTCATGCAAATCCACAAAGCACCCTAGGGCATGTCAAATTCCTTTAACTAAAAATCCACCAATTTGGCTTAGTAAAAAAAAAAGGATATATGATACCCAAACCATCCACATACCTTAAAAACTAAGTTAGGGTCACACATGCAGTCTATAACATTAATAACTACTCCAACTAAAAATCCGTCAATTTGGCTTCGTCTAAATATACTATATGATACCCAACCCATACATATACCTATCCAACGCCTTTCTTAAATGTTGGAATCAAGTTACACTCAACAACCTCCTGTGGCAAATCATTCCAAAATTTAACAACCCTATTACTGAAAGAATACTTTCTTATATCAAGATGGCATGCTTTCTCTAATTTCTTATTGATGCCCCCTGGTCTCCCGTCCGTGCTCTACTATGAAGAATTTATTGGTCTCTGTATTATCAATATATGTAAATATTTTGTAGACTTGTATCATGTCCCCCCTCTGAGAAATCGCCTTTCTACAGAAAACATTCCTAACTCCTTCAGCCTCTCCTCATAGCTCTTACCTCAAACCCAGAAATCATCCTTGTTACCTCTAATTGTACTGCTCTCTAGCAATTTAAGTCTTTCTTTAAATAAAGGGGCACAAACTTTGTGCCACAATACTCTATTATTGGCCTAACATAGCTTTTATACAGTTTACTTATATTTGCTCTTGTACAACCATTGGCGATTTATTATTCCCAGCATCTTATTAGCTTTTATTCCTTG